>PISX010032211.1:0-16465 GCA_004024625.1 Mellivora capensis
GTTGGTTCAACATCCGCAAATCAATCAATGTGATACAACACATTAATAAAAGAAAGAACAAGAACCACATGATACTCTCAATAGATGCTGAAAAAGCATTTGACAAAGTACAGCATCCCTTCCTGATCAAAACTCTTCAAAGTGTAGGGATAGAGGGCATATACCTCAATATTATCAAAGCCATCTATGAAAAACCCACTGCAAATATCATTCTCAATGGAGAAAAACTGAAAGTTTTTCCGTTAAGGTCAGGAACACGGCAGGGATGTCCATTATTACCACTTCTATTCAACATAGTACTATATCCTAGTACTAAGTCCTAGCCTCAGCCATCAGACAACAAAAAGAAATTAAAGGCATCCACATCGGCAAAGAAGAAGTCAAACTATCACTCTTTGCAGATGATATGATACTCTATGTGGAAAACCCAAAAGACTCCACTCCAAAACTGCTAGAACTTGTACAGGAATTTAGTAAAGTGTCAGGATACAAAATCAATGCACAGAAATCAGTTGCATTTCTCTACATCAACAACAAGACAGAAGAAAGATAAATCAAGGAGTCCATCCCATTTACAATTGCACCCAAAACTATAAGATACCTAGGAATAAACCTAACCAAAGAGGCTAAAAATCTATACTCAGAAAACTATAAAGTACTCATGAAAGAAATTGAGGAAGACACAAAGAAATGGAGAAATATTCCATGCTCCCGGATTGGAAGAACAAATATTGTGAAAATGTCTATGTTACCTAAAGCAATCTACACATTTAATCAATCCCTATCAAAATCCCACTCATTTTTTCAAAGAAATGGAACAAATAATCCTAAAATTTATATGGGACCAGAAAAGACCTCGAATAGCCAATGGAATATTGAAAAAGAAGCCAAAGTTGGTGGCATCACGATTCCGGACTTCAAGCTCTATTACAAAGCTGTCGTCATCAAGACAGTATGGTACTGGCACAAAAACAGACACATAGATCAATGGAACAGAATAGAGAGCCCAGAAATAGACCCTCAACTCTATGGTCATCTAATCTTCAATAAAGCAGGAAAGAATGTCCAATGGAAAAAAGACAGCCTCTTCAATAAATGGTGTTGGGAAAATTGGACAGCCACTTGCAGAAAAATGAAATTGGACCATTTCCTTACACCACACACAAAAATAGACTCAAAATGGATGAAAGACCTCAATGTGAGAAAGGAATCCATCAAAATCCTTGAGGAGAACACAGGCAGCAACCTCTTTGACCTCAGCTGCAGGAACATCTTCCTAGGAACATCGCCAAAGGCAATGGAAGCAAGGGCAAAAATGAACTATTGGGATTCCATCAAGATCAAAAGCTTTTGCACAGCAAAGGAAACAGTTAACAAAACCAAAAGACAACTGAGAGAATGGGAGAAGATATTTTCAAACGACATCTCAGATAAAGGGCTAGTGTCCAAAATCTATAAAGAACTT
The DNA here is from genome assembly GCA_004024625.1 of Mellivora capensis. Taxonomy (NCBI): domain Eukaryota; kingdom Metazoa; phylum Chordata; class Mammalia; order Carnivora; family Mustelidae; genus Mellivora; species Mellivora capensis. The sequence goes on from PISX010032211.1 coordinate 1,466, forward strand.
ATCAAACTCAACACCCAAAGAACAAAGAATCCAATCAAGAAATGGGCAGAGGACATGAACAGACATTTCTGCAAAGAAGACATCCAGATAGCCAACAGACACATGAAAAAGTGCTCCACATCACTCGGCATCAGGGAAATACAAATTAAAACCAGAATGAGATATCACCTCACACCAGTCAGAATGGCTAAAATTAACAAGTCAGGAAATGACAGATGCTGGCGAGGATGCGGAGAAAGAGGAACCCTCCTACACTGTTGGTGGGAATGCAAGCTGGTGCAACCGCTCTGGAAAACAGCGTGGAGGTTCCTCAAATAGTTGAAAATAGAACTACCCTATGATCCAGCATTTGCACTACTGGGTATTTACCCTAAAGATACAAATGTAGTGATCCGAAGGGGCACGTGCACCTGAATGTTTATAGCAGCAATGTTTACAATAGCCAAACTATGGAAAGAGCCTAGATGTCCATCAACAGATGAATGGATAAAGAAGATGTGGTATATATACACAATGGAATACTATGCAGCCATCAAAGGAAATGAAATCTTGCCATTTGCAATGACGTGGATGGAGCTAGAGGGTATCATGCTTAGTGAAATAAGTCAATCAGAGAAAGACAACTATCATATGATCTCCCTGATATGAGGAAGTGGAGATGCAACATGGGGGGTTGGGGGGGTAGGAAAAGAAGAAAAGAAACAAGATGGGTTTGGGAGGGAGACAAACCATAAGTGACTCTTAATCTCACAAAACAAACTGAGGGTTGCTGGGGGGAGGGGGGAGGGGAAGGGGGGTGGGGTAATGGACATTGGGGAGGGTATGTGCTATGGTTAGTGCTGTGAAGTGTGTAAACCTGGCGATTCACAGACATGTACCCCTGGGGATAAAAATACTTTATATGTTTATAAAAAATAAAAAAATTAAAAAAAAAGTTCTGTCTGCTGCTTTATTACTACTGCTCTAAAAATTCCCATAAGTTCAGTGGCCTAAAACAGTACTTTTTGGAGACCCATCATCAGTGGGCTTAACATCCAAGTGTCAGCTGGGCTGCATTCCATCCAGAGACTCTGGGGGCAGAGAATCTGTTTCCTTGCCTTTCCAGTTTGTAGAAGTCACATGCATCCTTGACCCTTGGCCCTGTAACACCTCAACCTGTTTCTCTCATTTATCTTCTTTTTGTCCTTCCTGCCTCCCTCTTAGTAAAGACACTTCTGATTACTTTGGGCCCACCTGAATAATCCAGTACAACCTCTCCCTCTCAAAATAATTGATCACATCTGCAAAGTCCCCATTGCCACATAGGCTAACATTTTCCCAGGTTCCAGGGACTAGCATGAGGACATCTTTGAGGGCGTGGGTGTGCGTCGTTATTCTGCCTCCCACAGCTAGAGTATAAACACAAGGCAGGATGTGTGGTCTCATTCTGATAGCATGCTTGAATTGCTCCATCTTGATTTTGTTTTTTTTTTTTTAAGCACTTGAAATTCTTAGGCTTAGCCAACATTTAATTTTCACATTAGAAAAGTGATAAGAATTACTCAAATTATAGTAATATTGATGGAGAAACCAATCGAGCTTTTATTACAAACCCAAGTTCCTCTTTAACCTCATTCCTAGTAGCTAATTACCAGGTCTGTTCAGAAGGACAAAGCACCTTCAATATTCTTCCTGAAACATACAACACATCTAACAGTTAAACATGTGCAATAAATCCTCTTTCAACATTCAAAATATCACGTAATCAGCACAGTGCCCAGCACAGAATAGTGTTTCAGGAACATTGGTTTAATGATTGAAAGTCTACATGATCACATCAGGTTTTATTAACGTTAAAATACGTTGGGGCTGAAAGCTGGTACTTCATTTGTTATTTATTTGGGGATAATGTGGTTTGACCTGTGGCACCTAATTTCTGGTGAAACTCAGGAGTTAGGTATAATAATGCTGATAGCATTTTATTTCACTTTTTCCTTGTTTATAGATTCAAACCAGTTTCTCAGAAGCTTTTTTGCTCACTTTTGTAGGTGCTTAATAAAGTGAAATTCCATGTGATTTAAAACTTGCTCCTTCCGGAAGGTTCAGCCAGGGACTGGAGGGAGAGTATATAGTGTATGATTTAAGAGCATGGACTTGGCATTAGTCAGATGGCATGTTCAAATTCCATGTCTGCCACTTGCTGAGAAGCTGTGTGTTTGCCCTGTGCCTCGGTTTCCTCACCGAAGAAGAGTGATAATTGTGCCTCTCAAATCATAGGGTTATGGTTAGGGTTTCAGGGGGAACAATGCAAAATGCAAAGGCAGAGCCTGGCACATAGTGACCACTTAGTAAATGGGAGCTAATATTTGTCCAATTGAATTATTATCTATTTAGGGATAGGATTGTAAAGTAGGCTTTCTGGCACTTTCCTGTGTCCATGACCATTTTGATGGGATTTTTGGGGAAGGAGCCATCTAGACAAGAGAATATGTCCCCTCAACTTCTTTGGGTTGAGGTGAGTGTAAATAGATGGGAAAATGAATACACACAGAATACTAACAAATAACAAAAAAGGAAGAGGTTCTGCCTGGTTCTCACATTTCACCCAAAGCTGACAGAATGAAAACAACAATTTGCTAACATTTTCTGAAGGCCTACTATGTACATTGCTTGTCAGTGACACAGGGAGATACAAGATATCCATGATGACTAGACTGTATTTTTACAATTTACCAGTGACCTCCTATATGCTTTATAGTCATTATCTCTAATCATCACGACCAGCCTATGATATCTGTGTTCCACCCCTCAAACTCCCGCCCCTCATTCCACAGGAGGGGAAATGGATATAGACCTTGGAGTTCACAGCTAAATAAAGCATGAACTCAAGCCTGCTTTGACTTCTTTTTAAAATATTTTATTTATTTATTTGACAGACAGAGATCACAGGCAGGGAGAGAAGTGGCAGAGAGAGAGGAGGAAGCAGGCTTCCCGCTGAGCAGAGAGCCCAACGCGGGGCTCGATCCCAGGACCCTGGGACCATGACCCGAGACGAAGGCAGAGGCTTTAACCCACTGAGCCACCCAGGTGCCCCCCTTCTCTGATTTCTATGACCCACTTTCTGTCCATTCAAGCGTATGTGCTTTGTACCCTTTATCCTGGAGAGAATATGTATACATATAAACAGAAGTCACAATAGTAAGCAATACAAGATAAGCATAAACTATGGGGCACAGACAATAAAGTGGCTCTTGGAGTTTATAGGAACTGGAATAATCATGGAGAATGGGTCTGATCTGGGTCTTAAACATAAGTAGTCAGGGCGCCTGGATGGCTCAGTACATTAAGTGTCTGCCTTAAGCTCGGGTCATGATCTGGGGATCCTGGGATCCAGCCCTGCATGGGGGGAGGGGGTCCATGCTCAGTGGGGAGCCTGCTTCTCCCTCTCCCTCTGCTGCTCCCGCTGCTGGTGCTCTCTCTCTCTCTTACTCAAATGAACAAGTAAATAAAACCTTAAAAAAAAACAAAAACACAAACAAGTAGCCATCAGAGACTAGGGAAACCAGTAGGGTTTTCCAAGTTAGCAAGATGGCCTAAGCCAACAAGAGATGAGTGGAGGCTTAATGCAAGGAGGACAAAATGTTTAATTTCTGTTTCCTGTTTGGTTGATCGGTAGTGGTTCTAGGTTATGCATTCACGTGAGAATTACCTAAATGACTGACTGCGCTGTTCAAGTAAAATAAAAAGCAACTGGTAGAATATGGTTGGAAAGGTATTGGAACTGGCTTTAGGGTTTTTTAACCCCTTTCAGAAGGAATCCTTTGAAGATGTGGAGTGAGTGATGAAAATTAAAACAGGGGATGTAAAATGACAGAGTTCAGTAGCTTCTCCAAAAATTAAAACCAATTACCACATGATCTAGCAATTCTGCTCTTAGGTATGTACCCCAAGGAATTAAAAACTGGTCCCCCCACAACAGTTTGTACATGAACATCCATATCAACATTCCTCTCAATAGCCAAAATGTGGAAACAGCCCAAATGCCCCTCCACAGGTAACTGGATGAACAAACTGTGGGATAGCAATGCGGGGGAACAGGATTCAGCCACAAGAAGGGGTGAAGGGCTGATACATGTTATAACACCAATGAACCTCAAACACACTATGCTACATGAAGGAAGCCAGACACAAAAGGCCACATAGTCTAGGATTTGATTTGTATGAAATGTCTATAATAGACAAATTCATAGAGGCAGGAATACGATTAATGGTTGTCAGGGATGGGAGGAAGGAGGGAGGAGAGAGTGCATGCTTAATTTCCTTCAGAGGTAATAAGAATGTTCTGGAACTAGACAGAGGTGGTGTTTGTACAACATTATGAATGTGCCAGATGCTGCTTAATTGTAGACTTTAAAATGGTTAAAATGATGAATTTTATGGTATCTATATTTACCCCAATTAAGACAAACAAACAAGCATGGGATGATCTGAAATTTAGGATATGTGGATGTAAGGGGGAGCTGGGGATACTTGTATATGCAACCGCTGAAACTAAGGGGTCTTAATATAAGAAAATTAGATCTTAAAACATTCAAGAATGATACACTTTGGTTTTTTTCTATTAAAGTTAAAAAAACCTAAATTTAATCTTTTATTTAAAAGCCACCTGATTTTTAAAAAAAATTTTATTAATATATAATGTATTATTATGCACAGGGGTACAGGTCTGTGAATCATTAGTAAAAGCCACCTGATCTTTTAAAAAGCCATCTGATTTTTAAAATATCTGATTTTACTAAAGCTTTTCTACCTATCTGTTTTCTACCCATCTATTTATCCAACACTTTGCTTACCTAAGTAGACAACCTGCTCCCTGCACATAACTAGAAAAAATTCTGTGGTAATCGTCACTTGATATATATAATAGGAATTCCTGGATGGTAGAATTTGGCATGATTAAAACAAGCTTCCCTCTTATTTTTCTGCATTGTTTGGATCCTTTATATTGAATGCATATAATTTTTAAGAACATCGTTGTGTGATTTTTTTTCTTAAATCAATTAGCCTACAAGCAAACACAGAAGATAGAGGCAAATAAGCCAAGCTGTAATGGCAATTAATTCTGAGGAAAATATGGCTGTTATTTCTCTTTCTGTACTTTTATTGGGACACTTTTTCAATCCCCAAAGTAGTATTTTAAAAGTTTATAAAACTTAGAAACATGAAGAAAGTTTCCCAGTGTGAAAGCCGCTAGAGGTAGAATCAACAGAGGGTTGGGTGGGGGTGGGGGTGGGGGTTTCAAGTTCAGATTTGCTTAACTCCAAAACTCAATACTCAGCCTTGAGTTAACCTTGCCGTAAGTGATACAGTTTATTTTTCAAAAATTCGACCCCAGTGCACTATTCCACATACCTCCACCCCCCAACCCCCACCCCCAGATTCTAACTACTGGTGGAGTCCTACATCTGGCCTTCGAAATGCCAAGACTGCAGAGGAGGGTATTGTCTGTGGTACCTCTCAAGAACATGAAGAACTTGCTTTGTTTCCAGGAAATTATCCACCTACTACCAAAATGCCCATGGATGGAGCATCTGCTGTGTATAGGGCACAAATGAGAGGTGTTTCACAGAGAATCTGAGTCTGAAGTTATTCAGGAATTAAGATGCCCAATAGCCCGCTGCGGAGAGAGTTTTGTGGTAATGAGACATTCGTTTGCTTATTTATCCATCTACTCACTGCTTATTGAGTTCCTGGGAGCTATAAAGGTTGATTCCTGATTGTCACTAATGTGCTCCTTACGACATTTTTGGTTGTAAGAACAGAAACCAACTTAAACTAAGAAAAAAGGTAAGCTTTATGACAGAACTACCAGGTGGTTTTGCAGGTTTCCAAGAGGGAGGACCTTGGGCACCGAACGGCAGCGGGGATGGGCTTTGGAGATTTGGAGAGAATGCTCTGAAGACAGATTGTCAAACAGATTGTTGGCGTCTTTGCTCTGATGTAAGCACTCTGTTCTTGAACAATTTACTTAACCACTCATTGTGCTCATCTGTAAAATAACGATCAGAACAAGAACCACCACCACCACCTATCATAGGTGGTTCTGACACGAAGCAGTAACGGGGTGGGGGGGAGGGCAGATCACAGTGCCTGTGACTTAGAAAGCACTCAGTCACTGTCAGTTTTTGAATTCTCTGTCACTGTAGATTCAGTTTCTTAACTTTCCAGTCTCCATGGTTAAGAATGGCCACTCAATCCCAGCTTCAGGGAACAAATTAACTTGACACTCTCTTGGTTCCAAATTGACTATTTTTAGAGAAGCAATTGCTTGGCTTCATGGACTAGGCATCCATCCCTGATCAATGAACTGAATCCAGTGGGCAGGGACCTATTGAGTAATCATGGCTGCCAGGAGCCTAGTTTGTACCCACATGGATGATGGGGGGGAGGGGGAAGGTGGTGGACACTGGCCAAACTGAGAAGCATACAACACACCAAAGAAACCTCTAAATGTGCTACTTCTTAGTAGTGTTTAATAGGAAAAGGGAAAAATGGAAATAAAACAAAACAAAAAAACAAAAGAGAAACAAAACCAGAAAGCCAAACAACAAAAAAGAAACACCCCCCCATTTGTTTTATCTGAGATGTCCAAAGAATATTTCTGAATTATCATCTTTCTACTAAAACACAAAACAAAGCAAAGAAAAATAGTGTTCTTAGATTAAACATTTCGTGATGGAGACTTTGCAAATTGCCATGGAGACGATAGAGGAAATTATGCACTGGCTCTTTTTTTCTTCACAGTCTATGCATAGGGATGGACGGAGGTATTAGCCTCAGCTCTGTTTCCCACGGTGAACTGAAGTGTTTTAACAAAATCTGCCACTCTATCAGCAATAATAGACTTCTCTACATGTTAATGTTAAAATCTTTTCATTGTAATGGATTCAACTTTACTAAACACCAGGCTACATTTTCTTGTCAAGTAAGATGCCCTACCCTATCTAAACTGTGACTCTCTGATAATCTGGATAATTTTATTCAAGTCTGATTTTTGAATGATTATCTTCTAATCTCATTCCAGCCTCCATTCATAACTAACTAGGTTACAAGTATCTTTTATTTATAAACATTTGGTTACAAGTGGCAGATAATCCATTTATAGTAGTTTAAATAATAAGGGAATTTACCAGCTTATTTAACTGCAATGTGCAGTGGGATGTTAGGTTTCAGGTATAGATTGATCCAGAGGCTCAACCATGTCAGTAGGAGCCTCTTTCTTTTTGTTTCTCCATACTGTCTTCCCTAACATCAGTTTCATTGGAAGATTGGTGTCTTTTATGAACACCAAAGGTTGGCATCAGGAACAGGGGTGACACTTTTCTGTTTTAACAGACTAGAGAAAGAATTCTTTTGGGAGCTCCCACAGAAAAGAGAGGATTCTTCTTTCTCAGAATTCTTCCAAAAAGCCATCCACTCTGGCTAGAAGGAAACACTGGTTGACATAAACCAGTCAGAGCCTACCCTTGGATTCTAGGGAGAATTTAATCCCAGACATACCTTATGCCTGAGAAGTCTGAGGTCCTATTAAAAAGGAACAAGGCTTAGAGGGTATGCCGGGGTGACAACCAACAAAGGTTCTCTCCAAAACATAACTTTTTATTTCATGGCCCACTCTTATGTTCCTCCCTAGGTTGGAATGCAATATAATCTTTTTGCCAGTTTTTGGTGAGTATAGCTAAATGTCCAATTTTAGTGTGAGAATAACATCCACCTATTTCTTATGGGCTGCCTCAGAAATAAAAGGAGAGGGTGGGTTCTAGCTTTTCCTATTGAAGACATCCAACAGAAAGATGAGATTAATTCTGATTTATTAAGGAAGTACCTGTATGTTTAATGAAATACTATGTAGATCTATTTTCATATTATGAAGGGAATCATGCTGAGACATCTTGATTTGGGTTTTAAAATAGTTCCAGGCTGGCTACCAAGCCCTGTTCCGGTTATGGAGCTACTACTAATTATTTAGACATTGGTGAGCATTAGCTTCATCTCATTGTCTATCAACAGCCAAATTTACACTTGAATTACTTGAGATTATACAGTAGTAGGGATGTCCACAAAAAAGAGTGTTGAAGGGTGGGAAAATCATATAATAGAGGAAAAAATCAATTTGGAGACTCTTTAAATCATGTGCTTTACAGACTTCTTTGGTTCCTTTTGATCAAATAAAACAAATTTGAACATCCAGAAGAGTGAGGTTGATAACCAAAGGAAAACATTGTTATGTCAGATAATTATTCTCTTTATACTGCTTTTCCCTGGTGGCCTGAATACTTACCAATATCTAATACTTTTCCTCTTCCCAGTTTGTCTTATAAAGGCTTTTGAGATCTTCTTGGCTAAGTCTCATGGCGTCCAGGGGAAGTCTAAGATCATTCCTGGTAAGCTTCAATATTGATATAATGAAGGAAAGCTACTGCCTGTCATTTCTTGAGCAAATTAACAAGGAGCATCATATCACTTTGTTCTGTCTAAAATGTCTCCCAAAGCATAGTATTTTATTTTTCTGACAGAAAGGAAAAAAAAAAAGGAAAAAGAAAAGGTTAGAAAAAAAGTTAAGCAAATAGAACAAGTCATTCTTTGTAGTATGCTTCTTCCAAATCTTTTGTTCTCAGAGTTACCTTTGGTTGCTCTCCTTAAAACTCTATAATTTCTTGTTCAATCACTAGAATACATAGAGTTTATTGAAATTTGTTCTTTTAAAAATTTTTTCTGTTTTTAAATGTGATAATTAAGTGTACCTGTGTAATAAAGAGATGAAAGTTTTTTAATTGTTATAGTTTTATGGATGAAAAGACACAGCCTTTAAATTATCACATCCTCCTTCATATTAAATTTTTTTATCTTTATTTTTTTAAAAGATTTTATTTTTCCATTTGAGAGAGAGAGAGATCATGACCTGATCAGAAATCAAGAGTCAGACGCAATCAGCTGAGACACCCAGACGCCCCCTCCTTTATATTACATTTTATTCTGGAAGTGTTTTATGATCACACAGTAGAATTTGTGTCACAAACCCAGGTGAGGGCTGGCTTGTAGTAACAATTTCTCAGGGGAATTGTTTTCCCCCTGCCTTCATCCAGATCTGTTTTATTCTGGTTGCTTTCAGTATACAAGGTTTTTTTTGTGTGTGTGTTTTTAATTTTTATTTTTTATTTTTTATTTATTTACTTGACAGACAGAGATCACAAGTAGGCAGAGAGGCAGGCAGAGAGAGAGGAGGAAGCAGGCTCCCTGCCGAGCAGAGAGCCCGATGCGGGGCTCGATCCCAGGACCCCGGGATCATGACCTGAGCCAAAGGCAGAGGCTTAACCCACTGAGCACACTAAATTAGCTTCCCTCTACACCCCCAACCATACCCCTCAGACACCCTCTCTGAGCAGCGGTCAATGTCAAAGTTCAAGGTCTTGCGTCTCAATAGACCGTCTCCCAGGAGCCATGCTTTTCTCTTCCTGGCCTCTGGAGAATCCTTCTTTTCAGCTTAGCCCAGCAAAGCACTTAAACAGACGTTTTTATGTTTTTAATCCAGCTTTTTACTTGTTTCGTTCAGTGCTGTTGTTTATCTAGTGTCTGCCCCGCTGACAGGAAAGTACTGAATGGCTTTCTAAAATGGTCTTTCAAAGTTTGTTTACAAATAATATGACCTGTGGATATGTGAGGTCATACACTCAGGACGACTTTCTGCATCTATCTTAAATCTCTTTTTCATTTATTTTTAAAAACAATATTGAAGCAGCTGGGTGGCTTAGTCAGTTGGGACCTGACTCTTATTTTCAACTCAGGTCATGGTTTCAGGGTCATGAGATCTAGTCCTGCGTTGGGCTCTGTGCTCAGCAGGGAGTCTTTCTCTCTCTTTTTCCCTCCCCCCCCCCCCGCTTGCACTCTCTCTCTCTTTTTCTCTCACTCTCAAACACCAACCCCCCCCCCCCACACACACCCCAAACAAAAAAACAAACAAAAAGCAAAAACAGCATCAGGTGACATCCATAATTATCCCAAACCAGCATTGTTGCAGTTAGTTTTGGTTCAATAATTCATTCTCCAAATTAAGATATTTGAGCTCATGTTCTATAATGAGAGACAGGGCAAGGACTCAGATATAAGGCAAATCTCTTCTTTCTGGTGAATAAATGAGAAAAAAATTATTTTATATTCGTGCATATGTGGTGTTCTCACCCAAACACTCATAAGAATCCTCTACTTTCTATACGCTTGGCCTGTGTAGGTCTTCATCTCTACTCAAAGACCTTTAGTTTCTTGAGGCTAGAGACTGTTCTATGTACTCCTGTGTCTCTTACCCCGGGCATCATCGCTGGGCTTTGCATCCAGCCAGCTCAGGAAATGATTGAATAAAAGGACCTTAGAAGTGTCCCATTTCCTGATTGTGTTCATATGTTCTTGACTATTTGCATGTTCCTCTTCATCAGCTTTGGCCATAGTTGGAGCCAGAGTCTTCCAGGTACGAAGTGAGTCACATGTTTCCCCTGTCACCTGTGGATAAGCCTGAGAGAAAACAGACGGATGTGTTAGTAGACACACCTGCCTTGGAGAGCTGTTACTTTCCCCTTTCTGCCAACAGAGTAGTTAGCTGTTGCCATGCTCTGGATTCCAGAACCCCTGGATTGTCTCCTGCTTCCCATTCCTTATCACAGCCCCTGCTTCAGGGACAAATGGCAATACGTTTGCAAGATCACTTCCTGAGGACAGTAAGTCCCACCCTCACCTTTGTGCTTGGCTGAGGCCAATTGAAATGTCTGTGCAATGCTGGTTGTATTCTTCTCATTCCCAGCATTTAGCCTGGCCCAACTTAGTCACTCATGATTTAGGATAAATGAATGAATTCGCATTCATGAGGGAGAGAGAGAGAAGACCAACAGACAGAGTATGAGGCTCAAAAGTCCCAGCAATGACATTGAAAACTTTTAGTCTCAGTACCATTGTAGAATATCATATTGAGAACAAGCAAGCAGTTTTACTCTTGTCTTCATTAGGGCTAATAATAATAATAATAATAATAAGAAGAAGAAGAAGAAGAAGCAGCAGTAGCAGCTGGCTTATGTCTCAGGTTGCGTTCTCCAGAAGCCAGATGCTAAGCTGAATTTTGAGGTGCAGGATGTTTATTAGGGATCCTTCCAGTGTGAAAGGAAGGAGAAGAAAGCAGGACAGGGCAGAAGAGGAAGGCCTCCAAATTCTCAGCCAGCCTGGTGGGGAATTCTGAAGTATTAGGCATCCCAAAATCCTGCTTTAGACTGAAATAGCCAAGCTGCACACTTACGCATCACTCACTCATGAGGTGCAGGCTACTCCAGGAAGGGCATGACCTTGAATGAGGGGCTCTCTGCAGCTGATGGAGGAGTGCCAGCTAGAATGTCTGCTGCCTGTACTCCCTGCAGCCCGGCCCCAAGTTCCTCCCTGAAGGGGCTGTGGGTGGCCTGTCTCTGTGTTCACCATGGTACATGTTACTGGATTTGATCAAGGCTACAGTTCTATATGCTGGATGCTGTTAATCTCCTCACTTTTTATATGAAAAAACTATAGGTTAAAGGGGTCATATAGCTTGCCCAAGTGGTGGGACCAGAATATATATATATAACTAGATCTGCCTGATTCCCCATAGCTGGGGTGTTATTGCACTAGATTACATGAACCCGAGGACCGAATATTTATTAGACTCTTAAATCCTGAGATTGGGAGAGGACCATGCACTTCCTTACTGAAGTCAAATTCTGAGACAAACTTTTCAGCAAGGGCCCATTATCCTACTACCCTCTATTTCTTATAGCTTTTGCCCATGGAGACACAGAGGGTTAACTAAAGTTGGGGGTTGAGGAGAAGAAAAAGACGGTAAAAATAAATATGACAAAATGAACTTTTTTAAAAAAGATTTTATTTATTTATTTGTCAGAGAGAAAGAGAGAGAGAGAGAGCGAGCACAGGCAGACAGAGTGGCAGGCAGAGGCAGAGGGAGAAGCAGGCTCCCTGCCGAGCAAGGAGCCCGATGTGGGACTCGGGCCCAGGACACGGGGATCATGACCTGAGCCGAAGGCAGCCGCTTAACCAACTGAGCCACCCAGGCGTCCCTCAAAATGAACTTTTAAGACAGACAGTATGTATCCAAAATTCCATCAGAATGACACAGTCCTTAAAAGACTTATTTCTGTTTATTCTTCATTGTTCCAAAAATGCTCATTGAGCACCACCTCTACACCATGTGTCATGTTCTGCATTGGCAATACTATCTATGGAGAACAAAAGGAACAAAACCCTATCCTCACAGATCTTATTTTCCAGTTTGGAAGGTAGATATTAAATAATTACAAGACAGATAATTTTTTAAAAATTTTATTTATTTATTTGAGAGAGAGAGAGGGTGAGTGCACAAACAGTGGGGAGGGACAGGAAGGGGCGAAGCCGACTTCCCACTGAGCAGAGAGCCCAATGTGGGGTTCCATTCCAGGACCCTGGGATCATGACCTGAGTTGAAGGCAAGCACTTAACTGACTGAGCCATCCAGGTGCCCCCAAGATGGATACATTTTGATTAAAATCTTAAATTTTTACCTGGTCCTGTGAGGCAACACATGGTCTGACCTTATGCATATCTCTTTTCTCAAGCTATTCTCCCGGGTCTTACCAGCACACCTGGTCATTGTACTTAGGGTCTTTACATTTGCTGCTTCCTGACGTTCTAGTTCCCCCATCATTGCTTGATGGATTCTGCTCATTGTCTGGGTCTCAGCTCACATGTCAATGCCTTAGAGAAGCATTCCCTTACCCAATTGTCCATTGCCCTGCTTTAGGTGCTCATTGCTATGCAAAGTTAATTTCTACAGCTTCATGAGAACAGAGGCCCATCTCATTTTAAGTATGCTTACATCTCCAACATCTAGAAAAATGCCTGGCACTCAGTAGGGGCAATACATTCTGAATTACTGAAGGAATGAATGACTCGATTCCATGACAGAGTAGTTCTATAAGCTATGAGAATCCTTAAAAGGGTCAACTATCAAATTAAGAATTCAGGTAAATCCTGGACATGTTTGTGCATGTGGTCCTTTTCTTTACGTTGACAACGAACTTCTGAAAGGCAGGAAGACTATTTTATATTTCTCGGAATCCTCTTCTGCCAGCACATAACATAACATTTTAAATTCCGAAGGTGCTCCCTAAACCAAAGCTACCCAGCATTCAGAATCTGGAACAGATGCTCTGTAATTTTGAGTCCCTCCATGGTTGAACGTATTATATGTCAACCCATTTTTTAAAAAGATTTTATTTATTTATTTATTTGACAGAGAGAAACAGCAAGAGAGGGAACACAAGCAGGGGGAGTGGGAGAGGGAGATGCAGGCCTCCCGCTGAGCAGGGAGCCGGATGTGGGACTCGATCCCAGGACTCTGGGATCATGACCTGAGCCAAAGGCAGACACCCAACAACTGAGCCAGCCAGGCGTCCCCAGCCCAATTTTTTAGTTGCATATCTCTGTACCTCTCTTTTCAGTGAACCTCTTGGACTCTTATTCTTCTGTGTATCCCAGAGCTTAACAGAGTGAATGAATGAATGAATGAATGAATGAGTGGCTTCTAAGACTACCCTTTCCTGGCTTCCATTCGAGGGAGGTCAGCCATCATTATACCATGTACATAGTGTGTAGCATGTAGGCGCCACTTAATACACACTGAAAGAATGAATTCTGCACACTGATGCAGCTTCGAGATTAATTGTGATGCATCTACAATGAGCTCATGGTGCTACTTTAGTGACAGGTAGGGAACTCTGGGTTCTAGTTTGTTTCTGCTGTGGAGCTATTGAGCAACTCCAACCATCCTCACACCCCTCTGCTTCTCATTTTCCTCATCTGTGAAATTATGTGCCTAAGCTGAGGGCTGATCTGTCAAGTCATCTGGATTTCAGTTTTGGTTCTACCATTAAGCCATGCAAAAATGCAACAACTTTCTGACTTGCAACACGTCCTCCTCTCTAAAGGGAGATAAAGAATAGTCCTAATCTTTTAAAGCTGTTGCCAGAAATAGGGTAAAAATTTAAGAGGATGCCAAAAAAACTCAGCAATTGAGATAAATAATATTTTAATACCATATTTTTAAAAAGTCAAAATTAATGCAAAAAAATTCACGCTGAACAAAATATCAACATTCTCAATGAAGACAGGATCTGTAATGGTGCGGTGCCAAGCCATACTAGAGTCTGAGGTAAAAAGAAAAAAAAGGTGAATGAGAACATGTTTTTAAGGTACTTAGCACAAAGCCTTTCACATAGTAAGCACACAAGAAATGTACATCAGTCTATTAAATTATCTCCAGGGTTTATTCTAGTTATACAATTGCTTAGCTACCAATCATCCCCACAATTTGGAGCCTTTTAAAAAATGGCAACTACTGACTTAATTTTATGCAAAAATTCTGTAGGCTTGGTGCAATGCCTACCATCCTTCTGTAAAAATGTAGAAATAGTACTAGAGAAAAAATAAAATGAACTACATTCTAAACTTCGTCTATGTGCACTTAGGATACAGTTAAACACATTGAGCAGCAAAAATAATTTCAGAACAAAGTTAAGTCCATATGCAGCCGGGATTACAGTCAAACTAAGCACAAATAACCGGTAACTGTTTGTAAGTCATGGAAGTACCCATCCACCTGCTCACAAGTTCAGATTGAAGGCCAAAAATTATGTTCTATTGCACTTAGCTAGACGCTGGACATAGAACAATGAGAGAGGTGTGGATCCTGTGCCTGGTGCTCTCTAACAGGGTCATAAACAGGCCTGTAAACACAGACAGTCCTTATCATATGTCAAGGCCACCTCTCAGGAAAAATGCAACTTATAACACGAAGACCTGAAATGGGAAATTTTTATCCATTAATATTGACCTAAAAACACATTTTAAACACACTTAAAAAAGATAAAATAAAAAATAAAAGACTTTATGTAAGTACTG
>PISX010032212.1:0-16468 GCA_004024625.1 Mellivora capensis
ATTTTTATCCCCAGGGGTACATGTCTGTGAATCGCCAGGTTTACACACTTCACAGCACTAACCATAGCACATACCCTCCCCAATGTCCATTACCCCACCCCCCTTTCCCAACCCCCCTCCCCCCAGCAACCCTCAGTTTGTTTTGTGAGATTAAGAGTCACTTATGGTTTGTCTCCCTCCCAATCCCATCTTGTTTCTTTTCTTCTGGAAAAGGATATTTTCTGCTTGCTGCTCTCCTTCCCATTGCATCACATTACAAAGCATTTCAGTTTGGTTTTCCCACTTTGAATGATGTTAAGAATTGATCAGTGGGTTGCAGCATGATTGATTATATTTAACAAGTATCTCAGTTAATGCTCATAGAATAAAAAGTTGGAAACTACAGATCTAGTGCTACTACCCTGAAACTTAGGGAGCTTAAAATTCATGGTTCTTTCTAGACCCGTCATTGTTTCCCTTTTAGCTAATGATCTTTTCTTTTTTCTTCCTTCCTTCCTTCCTTCCATTTATTTATTAATTAATGTCAGAGTAGCCCCCAAGAATTTGAGTGTCAGGCCATGGGCCCAGTTATCAAAATTTCTCAGGGCACTCTCTTACTGAAGTGTCTAATGTAAAGACAGAATTTCAGTCTTGCAGCCCTGATAATTACACCTACCTGAAGAGCAGTTAAGAAGTTCTTAAGAAGTCACAGTCTCGGAACAACTGTTGAAAAGGAGAAGTATCTGTTAACATAAGCTCCTTAGCAAATACTGTAGCCTCTGTTGCTCTGTTTGTCAGATTAATTGGTGTTTGATACTTTTGTTGTGTAGAGAGATCTGTCACTTCCCCATTGACACCTCTCCAAGAGTCCTTCCCTGTTAGAAGTTAACTGTTTCTGTTGGGACTAAACATGGAGCAACTGATATCAGTTCCTTCTCCTTTGCCCATACTGTGGAAATCCTGACATATTCTGAAGACGATGGAACAGTCTATAGTTCCTTCAGTATATCTGAGCCAGGTGACAAAGTTAGCAAACCACTTGTCTTAAAAGAATTTTTAAAGAAATAATTCCTTATAAAGGACAAATAGTTAAATCACATCATGTTTTGGGGCACTGGCCTACTTGTCAAAGTAGGGTCAAATAACTGTAACAGAAATATTTGTAGGGCAACAAATCCTATTTGTGGACATCTCAGGTTTCTTGTGAATATTTCTGGTATAGTCTTGTATTCTAATATAAAAGAATCTTCTAATCAAGTATGCCTGCTGTTCACATGTGTATACTTCGGGAATTTAGCCAGGTGATGAATTTGTTCATGGGTGCTTTTTTCTTCCACTCAGATGACAAGATTCTGCAGATCATTACAGAACTGATAAAAACGGAGAATCATAACTGAAACTGAAAGTCATGGTCAACTGCTTTAAAAATAAAGATGAGTATATGGTCATGAAATTATGTGAAAATGGACCATCACATTAAGTATTTCAGTACTTAAAATGTTGGTACTAGCCATAACTTAAAGGTGATGGGAAAAAAAGCACATACTTTAAACATGTAATTTTCTAATTCCTTTTTAATGATAATTATTTGCAATGTATTTAGCACTACATTTACAATAAATCCTTTGGTATCATCCATGCTTCATACATCGTTATGTGCCTATGGGCAAGGCCTGTGTCTGTAGTATCTGTAACTTAGTGTCCTGATTCCCTTTGTATACACCTTATGCTCGACCAGTCCTTCTTATCTGGAGAGTTTAGACCTTCTCGACCCACAAGAGAAAGTGAGCTCCAAAACCAGTTGCAATTAAATTTCCTTGAAAAGAACAACTTCAGAATCAATTATTTAATACTTATAACCAAAATGAAAACCTAAGTATTAATAGATACACACTGTGTGCAAAGATGTAGTGCTAGACAATAGGCAGGAATGGCTAATGCTACTGTAAACCTTGGGATGGACAGCTTAACCATTTTCCTCCATCCTAAGTTTTGGTATCAATGCCCTTGAACCCTTTTTTGTACCCATAATTGAATTAGTAAAGTCAGTTACTTTGAGATGGTAAAATATGCTTAGATATTTTTCAAGGGTCTCAGTATCTTTTGAAACAACATTCTGATTACATCGAGGAATTTTCCCTTCATTTCCAGTCAAGATTGTTGAAGAACTTCAAAAATAGACCTGTGTAGACCAGATGGCGGGAATTTTATCTGAAGGACAAACGATTGGAATAGGAATCTAATCCAACTGCTTGACTCTCTTAATAGGTACTCAGTATTTGTTGATGAAGGAATAAAAGAAGCTATAATTTCTACTTTATGTGCAAGTAAAAATAATAGTAGTAATCTCTACTTTTAACTTTCTGCCTGCAGTGTGATAAGGGAGTTGGGAATCATTAGCTAGTGCCGTTAACAGAACTGGACATTGTCAGATCAAAGAGCTAGTTTGGGTGCTAGAGGAAGTTCAGTTTGTAATGGAGACAGAAATTGTGGAGTCCTGAACTAATGTTTCCCATCATCAGGTGTGTGCAAGCTGGTGCCCAAATGGTTTTTATGTATTGATTTAGTCCTCAGAACAACCTACGAGTAGGTAGTACATTATTCTCATTGTACAAATGAGGAGACAAGCACAGAGAAGTGACGTAACTTGCCCAGATCAAACTGGCAGTAAGTGGCAGAGGCATGATGGCTCTAGAACCATTCAAATTTCTGAAATGTATCTGTATCCTTATTCCTTTAAGTTGTCAAATAGTGGCATCAGGATTAGGGGCTTTGGGCTAGAGTTTTCCATAGTTTTATCATTATTATAGATGTGGGAGTGGAAATAAGCATCAAAGGAGAGAGCAGCTAGAAGACACATGAGGTTAAAATCTTGCAGCACTCCCTATTTCACAGTCCATTCAGTCCTTTCCATCTCCCCAGTCATCACTCCAACCCAGGTCATTGTCATCTTTCACCTATGTCACTGTAGTAATCATCAAACTATGCTCTCCCCTTCCTATCCCTCTGTAATCCATTCTTCTCTACAACTGTAAGAATGAGCTTTTTAATTTTTATTTTTTACATTTTAATTCCAGTATAGTTAACACACAGTGTTACATTAGTTCCAGGGGTATACGATATAGTGACTGAACAGCTCTGTACATTACTCAGTGCTCATCATGACAAGTGTAGTCCTTAATCCCTTGTACCTATTTCACCCATTCCCTGACCCACCTCCTCTGGGGTAACCATCAGGTTGGTTCTCTACAGTTAAGAATCTGTATTTCGATTTGTCTCTTTTTTCCCCTTGGTCCTTTGATTGGTTCCTTAAATTCCACCTGAGTGAAATCTCATGGTATTTGTCTTTCTCTGACACATTTCACTCAGCGTAAAACCCTCTAGTTCCATCTATGGTGTTGCAAATGGCAGGCTTTCATTATTTTATGGCTAAGTAATACCCCAAAATATACATATGTATCACATCTTTCTAAGAATGATCTTTAAAAGATACTTATCATTTAGCTGATTTAAGCCCTTTCTGGTTTCCCAGTGCCTTTCAAATAAAAACTCCTAACCATGACCTACAAAGTTCTCTTCCTCACTACCTTCCAATCTCCTCTCCTCCTCTCCCAAATTTCTCACAGTGCTCCAGCTACACCAGACTACTTTTGAATCCTAGAAGATTCTAAGTGACTTTTTAAACATTTGCACTTGCTATTTTCTGCTGTAAAGTACTGCTTATGTTCTTTACCAAAAAGACCTTACCCTGCATCAGTGATATCTCCACAGACCACCCTACGTATTTCTTCACTGACCACCCTTCCTGAAGTCCATCTCCCCTTTTAATTATTCTCACCACACAGTACTTTTCTTAACATGAAATATCCACTTTTTGACTTCTCCCACTAGACAATCCGCTGTACCACGGCTGTTTTCACTCACTCATGTATACTGAGCACAGTGCCTGGCACATACAGGCATTCCATCAATATCTGCTAAATGAATGAAGGAGTAATGGGTGAGGGAGCGGAGAGGAAGGAGTTCAAATATGGCTGCAGTTTCTTGTCAAAGTCAAGGAAGGAGAGTTTCCGGAAGCAAGAGTACTGTCAACAACTGTTATGGACTAAGAAAAGACACCATAAAGAGATCAAACTTTAGAGAGCAGTTTGAATTAAGGGTGGGAAGGAAGGACATGGTCACAGGCCTATATATTTGAAGACTGACTAGGATTTGCAAGACTCCTGGTATGGCTGACTCTAGAGAAAGGATACACAACAGGATGAGCAAGGGGAAAAAACACACAGAATCTGGAGGAATCTACACATAGGCTTCCTACACATATTCAGCCTTTCTGCCCACAGATGCCCAGGTGAGACTCCGAGTCCACACGTATTTTACTGGAGGCTGGTCACGTAGGCACAAAGACCAACACCATAACTATAAAAACTCCAGACTCCCAGAAGGAAAGCAGGTATTAAGTACCCCAAGCAGGCAAAACAGTGTTATCTGAAAAACATGGAATTTTCCAAAGCCAAGTGCTCAGGATCCAGCCAAGAGCCAACTGTGCAGGCAGGCCCTTTTAAAGAGAGCAATCTTGAGGCCTGCTATGTTAACTCTAATGCGCGCAAAGCATATTTTTTAGGGAATGAATACAAACTAAAAAGGTCAGTGCACCAAATAAGGAGTACTCTTTACAGATGTGATGAAGAAGCAATGTTTAAGATGTTGAATGAGATATTTTAGGATGGGAAGATTGTCACTGATTTACAGACAAAATAGAACTAACCAGCAGACAATAAGAATAATACTAGAATGCGCAACTCTCGATCACAGGGTCTTGAGTTTAAGCCCAGCACTGGACATGGAACCTACTTACAAATAGATATGTATATATATTTACATTGAATAATATTAGCATCTGAGGGAGCCCAAGAATGGACTAAAGAATATCAGGAACAAGCTGGAAAGGCCTTTTGGCTTTCTCAGCAATGAATGCTTATGGGCTTGAGGAAATGAGCAGCTAAAATTGATAGTGGGCTTTTTTTTTGCTTTCAAGTGACCATGGGATCTTAGAATGAGATTGTCTCATTGAATTGTTGACCAAAAATGCTTACATAGAGGCAAACAGGGCCAGAAAAGAGGCTATGGACTAGGAAAATGGAGAGGCTGAGGAATTAGAGGTCAGGATCTAATCCCAATTCATTGTGAATAAAGTAAGGAGGCTGATTAAGGAAGAGAATTTGAGAATTTAAAATTTGAGATGTAATTGTTGCAGTAATAACTAAACCTAATGCTGGTGGATAGCAAAATAAAGATGGTTATCACTGAAGGTAGGTTCAGAAACAGTGCCAATATATTGGTTTATCAGTGTGGATATAAGAAATGACTGGAGAAGACTAGGCCAGTACTTCTGTGCTATAATTATTGGGAAAAGCAGGAAAGTGCCCTGCAACTTAATAGACAGCAAAGATGAATGAATGAATAAGGAAATGAATGAATGAGAGGATCATATGAGAAAATGGCATGCTCTTCAGGTAAGAACATGTTGAATCCTGGAGGTGGGACAGGAATATGCCAACCTTTTTCATTAAATCAATTCTTATATTTAGAAGTACAACAGTCTTTATTAGGATTAGCTGGAAGCAAAGGAAACATTAAAGGAAAGCATATTTCCATTAAAAATTTTTTAAATTGAGCATGATGTGATAAGCACTGAGTAATAAAAGCTTTATTATATTTTTGTTTATTCCTGACAACAATCCTGAGAGGGAATGGGTATTGTATTTCCAATTTACAAATAAGGAAACGGAGCCTAAGAAGCTAAATTTTCTGAGGTTTCTCAGCTAGTGATGAAAAATGAAAAGATCACTGAAAAATAATCTGAGCAGTGTACTAGCAAAGAGATAGACATATATATCTTTGGAACAGAGCTGAGAGTTCAGAAATAAGCCAACCTGTCTATGGAGAGCTAATTTTTAGTAAGTGTGCCAAGGCCATCAATGGGAAAAGAACAGCCTTTGCAAGAAATGGTACTGGGATAAATGGATATCCAGAGACAAAAGAATTTAGATCTTTATCTTACATTATATACAAAAAACTGCAAGTGCATGATAAAGCATGCAAAGTGCATGATAAAGCAAAGATAAAGTAAAAACACTAGTCCTTCAAAAGACACCATAAGGAAGTAAAAAGACAACCTGTGGAATGGAAGAAATTATTTGTAAATTATATCTCTGATAAGGGACTTGTATCTAGAATATATAAAGAGCTGTTACAGCTCAACAGTAAAAAGACAGCCCAATTAAAAAATGAGCAAACTAGGAATAGGAGGAAATTCCTGCAACATAATAAAGGCCATATGTGAAAATCCCACAGCTAACATCATATGGAATGGTGAAAGACAAAGCTTTTACTCTATGATCAGGAACAAGCAAGGATGCCCACTCTAATCTCTTGTATTCAGCATAATACTGGAAGTGCTAGCCAGAGCAAACTAGGCAAGAAAGAGAAATAAAAGGCATTCAAATCTGGGGCACCTGGGTGGCTCAGTGGGTTAAAGCCTCCTTCAGCTCAGGTCATGATCCCAGGGTCCTGGGATTGAGCCCCGCATGGGGCTCTCTGCTCAGCAGGGAGCCTGCTTCCTCCTCTCTCTCTGCCTGCCTCTCTGCCTACTTGTGATCTCTGTCAAATAAATAAATTAATTTTTAAAAAGCATTCAAATCAGAAAGGAAGAAGTAAAATTACCTATTTGCAAGTGACATTTTATGTAGAAACCCTAAAGATATCTCTCTCTCTCTCACACACACATACACACACACACACAATATTAGAAATAATAAATGAATTTAGCAAAGTTGTAGGATAAAAAATTAACATAAAAATCAGTTGCATTTCTATACACTTAACAAAAAGAAAGTTAAGAAAACAATCCCATTTTCAAAGGCATAAAAATTAATTACTTAGGAAAAAGTTTAGCCAAAGAGGCAGAAGATTTGTATACTAATAACATTGCTAAAATAAAGATAACACAAAAGAAAATTAAATGCTCATGGGTTGGAAGACTGAATATTGTTAAAATGTCTATATTACCCAAAATGGTCTACAGATTTGATGCAATCCCTATAAATGTCCCAATGGTATTTTTTTCACAGAAATAGGAAAAACAATTCTAAAATTTATAATGGAACCACAAATGGCCCTGATTAGCCATAACAGTCTTGAGGAAATAGACCAAAGGTGAAGGCCTTGCACTTCCTGATTTTTTTTAATTTTTATTTTTTATAAACATATAAAGTATTTTTATCGTACTTCCTGATTTTTAAACATTACGAAGCTACGGTAAT
The DNA here is from genome assembly GCA_004024625.1 of Mellivora capensis. Lineage (NCBI taxonomy): Eukaryota > Metazoa > Chordata > Mammalia > Carnivora > Mustelidae > Mellivora > Mellivora capensis. Next base: position 7,305 of record PISX010032212.1, read on the forward strand.
CAAAACGAAGTGGTATTGGGATATCCAAGACAGACATATAAAACAACAGAACAGAATAGAGGGCACAGAAGGAAATCCACACTTACAGGGTCAGATGATCTTCAAAAAGTGTGCCAAAATTAAATAGGGAGAGGACAGTCTCTTCAACAGAAGCTATTGGGAAAATTGGATATCCATAGGCAAAAGAATGACTGTACTCCTATCTTCCACCACACACAACAATCAACTAAGAATAGATTAAAGACAGAATAAGATCTAAAACTGTAAAACTATAAGAAAACTAGGGTAAAAGCTTCATAGCACAGGTAATTCAAAGGATTCATTGGATAGGACACTAAAAGTACAGGCAAGAAAGCAAAGATACAGAGTAGGACTACATCAAATTAAAAAGTTTCTGTACAGTGAAGAAAACAATAAAGATAAAAAGCAACCTATGGTATGGGAGACAATATTTGCAAGCCATGTATCTCACAAGGACTTAATCTCCAAAACCAGTAAATACTTCTACAACTCAATAACAAACCCCAAAAAACCTGATTTTTAAAATGAGTAAAGGACTTGAATAAACATTTCTCCAAGGACAAAAAAATGGGCGACAGGTATATGAAAAGATTATCAACATTACTAACCATCAGGGAAATGTGAATCAAAACCATAATGAGATATTACCTCATAATCCATTAGGATGGACAGTATTTAATAAAACAAGCAAAAATACAGAAAACTACTACTGTGAGCAAGGATGCAGAGAAACTGCAAACTCTGTGCACTAATGGTGAAAATGTAAAATGGTGCAGATGTTACGGAAAACAGTATGGAGGTTCCTTAAAAAATAAAAAGTAGAACTACCATCAATCCCACTTCTGGATATTTATCCAGAAGAGTCAGAATTTGTATCTCAAAGAGATACCTGTACTCTCATGATTACTGCCACATTATTCACAATAGCCAAGAAGCAGAAACAACGTAGATGATTGCTGACAGATAAATGGATAAAGGTGGTAAATGTACACCACGTATCATATTTCAACTTTCAAAAAGAAGGAAGTCCTGCAATCGGACAACATGAATAAACAAGGAGGGCATTACGCTAAGTGAAATAAGCCAGTCACAGAAAGATAAACACTGCATGATCCCCCTTACATGAGGCGTCTAAATAGTCAAACTCAGAATGTAGAGTGGTCGTTGTCAGGAGCTGGGTGGAGGGGAAAATGAGGAGGTGCTGCTCAATGGTATAGAGTTTCACATAACGTGAAAAAGTTCTACAGACCTGTTATAGAGCACTGTACTTACAGTATGGTTCATATTGTATGTGTGTACTTAAATTTTATTAAAAGGGTAGATTGTGTGTGTGTGTGTGTGTGTGTGTTTTACCACAATAAAGAAAACAAAGCATTTAAATAGGTTTTTCTCCACAGAAGATATACGAATGACTAATAAGCCCGTGAAAGATGTTTAAGGGTGTTAATAGAGAAATTCAAATCAAACCCATAATGACATACTCCCTCACCACTACAAAGATAACTAAAAAAGCAGACAGTATCAAGTGTTGGGGATAATCTGGAGAAAATGAAACTTTCATACCTTGCTGGGGGAATATAAAAATCGTGCAGCCACTTTGGAAAACAGTTTACAACGTATGACCCAGCAGCAATCCCATTTCTGACTATATACCCAAGAGAAATAAACACCTATGTCCATACAAAAAGCTGTACATGACCCCAAACAGCCAAAGCAACTTGAGAAGAATAAAGTGGGAAATAATCAAGCTCTCAGGTTTCACACTCTACCACAAAGCTATAGTGATCAAAGCAGTATGGTACTGGCAAGAAAACATTTATAGATCAAAGGAATAGAATAGAGAGCCCAGAAATAAACCCACACTTACCAGGTCAATTAATCTATGAGAAAAGAGGCAATATGCAATGAGAAAAAGACAGTCTTTCAGTAAATGGTTTTGGGAATACTAAACATGCAAAGGAATGAAAAGGGACCACTAATTTACACCATACACAAAAACACCTTCAAGATGGATTAAAGACTTGAAGGGGGGAGGAGCAAGATGGCAGAGGAATAGGAGACTTAAATTTCGTCTGGTCCCAGGAATTGAGCTAGATAGTTATCAAACCATTCTGAACACCTACAAACTCAACAGGAAATTGAAGAGAACAGCAGCAATTTTAGGAACAGAAAAGCAACCACTTTCTGGAAGGTAGGGTGTGTGGAGAAGTGAAACCGAGGCAATATATAGAAAGACCACAGGGGTGGGAGGGGCTGGCTCCTGGCAAGCGGTAGAACAGCAGAGCACAAAATCAGAACTTTTGACAAGTCTGTGCCGAGGTGCCTGGGTGGCTTGGTTGGATGACTGCCTTTGGCTCAGGTCATGATCCTAGAGTCCGGGGATTGAGTCCCATATCAGGGTCCCTGCTTGACGGGGAGTCTGCTTCTCTCTCTGACTTTCCCCTTCCCATGCTTTCTTTCATTCTCTCCCTCTCAATAAAATCTTTAAAAATTTAAAAAAAAAAAAAAAAAAGTCTGCTCCACTAAGGGTCATTGCTCCAGTGGCTAAGTAGGGGGTGGAATCCTCGATGAGTCAGTGTGGTTTCAAGACCCTCGGGGGTCACAGAAAGACTGGGGGAGCCTGAGTGTGGCAGAGCTCCCAGGTATCAGAGCGGGGAAGCCGACTGCAAAGACAGAGCCAAGAAGTGAGCTCTCAGCTTGGGGCTGCCATGAACCATGATCAGAGGCAAAGCTGGGGCACTACTCTTTAAGCAGGGACCCCAGAAGTGGCAGATCCAGGGCGACCCACCCCCCTTCTTCCACTGGGAGGAGTGGCACAGGGGCAAGTTGCAGGAATTGGCTGGGTTTGGAGACTCCAAATGGGGCCATGAGCCAGAGATAGAAACAAGCTGGGTGAGCATGGAGTATGGCCAGAGACCAGGGAGACTGGAGGGATTGACTGCTATTCTCTGAGGGCACACTGAGGAGTGGGGCTCCGAGCTCTCGGCTCCTCCAAGACCGGAGATTGGGAGGCCACCATCTTCATTCCCATCCTCCAAAGCTATGGAAAGCGTTCAGGGAACAAAAACTCCGAGATCAAACCCAAGCAGATTACTTAGCCTGGCACCTGGCAAGGGCAGTACAATTCTGCTTCAGGCAAAGACATTTGAGAACCACTGCAACAGGCCCCTCCCCCCAAAAGATCAGCAAGAACATCCAGCCAAGGCCAAGTTTACTAATTAATGAGAACTGCAAAACAACAGTGCTAGGGGAATACAGCACATAGAATTCATGGCTTTTTGCCCATGATTCTTTAGTCTTTCAAATTTAAATTTTTTAAATTTGGGTTTTTTTTTCTTTTTTAAAATTTTTCCTCTTTCCTATTTTAACCTATTTTAACTACTTTATCTTATCAACACCTTTTTTAAAAAACTTTTTAAATTTTCATTTTTATGGTCATACTCGGTCCCTTCATTGTATTTAACCTTATTGTTTGTTTACATATAAGTTTTTCTTTCTTTAAAATTTTGGGCTGCAGTTTCTTCTAACATACCAAAATATACCCTAAATCTTGCATATAGCCTTGTTCTGATCACATTCTCTCCCTTTTTATTCCTTTTTCAACCAACTGCTTATCAATTCCTTTTTTAAAATCTTTTTAAATTTTCATCTTTACAGTCATATTCCATCCCTTCATCATGTTTACCCTTATTTTTATATTTTTTTCTTTAAAATGTTGGGAAGCAGTTTCTTCTAACAGACCAAAATATACCCAAAATCAAGTGTGTGGCTCTGTTCTATTCACCAGCCTAATCCTATTCTTTCTTCCCTATCTTCCCCCCAACCCCCGCCAGTTTCAGGTCTCTTCTGATTTGGTTAGTGTATATTTTTCTGGGGTCGCTGTCACCCTTTTAGCATTTTGTTCTCTCATTCATCTATTCTTCTCTGGACAAAATGACAAGGAGGGGAAAAACTCACCTCAAAAAAAAAAAAAAAAAAAAAAAAAAAAAAAAAAAAAAAAAAAAAAAAAAAAAAAAAAAAAAGAACAAGAGACAGTACCTACTGCTAGGGACCTAATCAGTATGGACATTAGTAAGATGCAGAACTAGAGTTCAGAATAATGATTATAAAGATGCCAGCTGGGCTTGAAAAAAGCATAAACAATACTAGAAAATCCCTTTCTGGAGAAATAAAATCACTTCCTGGAGAAATAAAAGAACTAAAATCTAACCAAGTTGAAATAAAAGAAGCTATTAATGAGGTGCAATAAAAAATGGTGTCTCGTACTGCTAGGATAAATGAGGCAGAAGAGAGAGTCAGTGATATAGAAGACCAAATGATGGAGAATAAAGACGCTGAGAAAAAGATAAAAAACTAATGGATCACAAAGGGAGAATTCGAGAGATAAGTGATACTGTAAAACAAAACAATATTACAATAATTGGGATCCCAGAAGAAGAAAGAAAGAGAGGGGCAGAAGGTATATTGGAGCAAATTATCGTGAGAATTTCCCTAATTGGGCAAAGAGAAGAAGCACCAAAATTCAGGAGGCACAGAGAACCCCCCCCAAAATCAATAAAAATAGGTCAACACCCCATCATCTAATAGTAAAACTATTAAAAGCTCAGAGACAAAGAGAAAATCCTGAAAGTAACTTGGAACAAGAGGTATGTAACCTACAAATGTAGAAATATTGGATTGGCAACAGACCTATCCACAGAGACCTGGCAGGCCAAAACAAAACAAAACAAAACAAAACAAAACAAAACTGGCATGGTATATTCAGAGCACTAAATGAGAAAAATATGCAGCCAAGAAGACTATATCCAGCTAGGCTGTCATTGAAAATAGAAGGAGAAATTTAAAAATTCCAGGACAAGCAAAAACTAAAAGAATTTGCAAACACCAAACCAGCCCTACATTGAAAGGGGTCCTCTAAGCAAAGAGAGAACCTGAAAATAACAGACCAGAAGGGAACAGAGACAATATACAGTAATGGTCACCTTATAGGCAATATAATGGCACTAAATTCATATCTTTCAAGAGTTACCCTGAATGTAAAGGGGTTAGATGCCCCAATTAAAAGACACAGGGTATCAGAATGAATAAAAAAAACAAGACCCATCAATATGCTGTCTACAAGAAACTCATTTTAGACCCAAAGATACCTCCAGATTTAAAGTGAGGGGATGGAAAACAATTTGCCATGTTAATGGACATCAAAAGAAAGATGGGGGGGCAATCCTTTTATTAGATAAATTAGATTTTAAGCCAAAGACTATAATAAGAGATGAGGAAGGACACTATATCATACCTAAAGGATCTGTCCAACAAGAAGCTCTAACAATTTTAAATATCTATGCCCCTAACATGAGAGCAGCCAATTATATAAACCAATTAATAACAAAACCAAAGAAACACATTAACAATAATACAATAATAGTAGGGGACTATAACACCCCCTCACTGAAATGGACAGATTATCTAAGCAAAAGATCAACAAGGAAATAAAGGCTTTAAATGACACACTGGACCAGATGGACAACACAGATATATTCAGAACATTCCATCCCAAAGCAACAGAATATACATTCTTCTCCAATGCACAAGGAACATTCTCTAGAATAGATCACATCCTGGGCCACAAATCAGGTCTCCATTGGTACCAAAAGATTGGGATCATTCCCTGCATATTTTCAGAACACAATGCTTTGAAACTAGAACTCAACCACAAGAGGAAATTTGGAAAGAACCCAAGTACATGGAGGGTAAAGAGCATCCTACTAAGGAATGAATGGGTCAACCAGAAATTAAAGAAGAATTAGAAAAATTCATGGAAACAAATGAAAATGAAAACACAACTGTTCAAAATCTTTAAGACACGGCAAAGGTGATCCTGAGAGGAAAGTATATAGCAATACAAGCCTTTCTCAAGAAACAAAAAAGGTCTCAAGTACACAACCTAAGCCTAAACCTGAAGGAGCTGGAGAAAGAACAGCAAATAAAGCCTAAACCCAGCAGGAGAAGAGAAATCATAACGATCAGAGCAGAAATCAATGAAACATAAACCAAAAGAACAGTAGAACAGATCAATGAAACTAGGAGTTGGTTCTTTGAAAGAATTAATAAGATTGATAAACCCCTGGCTAGACTTAGCAAAAAGAAAAGAGAAAGGACCCAAATTAATAAAATCATGAATGAAGGAGGAGAGATCGCAGCCAACATCAAAGAAATACAATTATAAGAGCATATTATGAGCAACTATATGCCAGCAAGTTTGACAATCTGGAAGAAATGGATGCAGTCCTAGAAACGTATAAACTACCAAAATTGAACCAGAAAGAAAGGAAGAAGTAGAAAACCTGAACAAACCCATAACCAGTAAGGAGATTGAAGCAGTAGCTCAGTGGGTTAAAGCCTCTGCCTTCAGCTTGGGTCATGATCCCAGGGTCCCGGGATCAAGCTGGGTAGCTCAGTGGGTTAAAGCCTCTGCCTTCAGCTTGGGTCATGATCCCAGGGTCCCGGGATCAAGCCCCATATCAGGCTCTCTGCCTGCCTCTCTGCCTACTTGTGATCTCTCTTTCTGTCAAATAAATAAAATCTTTGAAAAAAAAAAATCTCCCAACAAATTAGAGCCCTGGGCCAGATGGCTTCCTGGGGGAATTCTACCAAACATTTAAAGAAGAATTAATACTTATTCTCCTTAAACTGTCCCAAAACATAGAAATGGAAGGAAAACTTCCAAACTCATTTTATGAGGCCAGCATTACCTTGATCCCCAAACCAGAAAAGACCCCCCATCAAAAAGAAGAATTAGACCAATCTCCCTGATGAACATGGATGCAAATATTCTCACCAAAATACTAGCCAATAGGATCCAACAGTACCTTCAAAGGATTATTCACCACAAGCAAATGGGATTTATTTCTGGGCTGCAAGGTTGGTTCAACATCCACAAGTCAATCAATGTGATACAATACATTAATAAAAGAAAGAACAAGAACCATATGATACTCTCAATAGATGCTGAAAAAGCATTTGACAAAGTATAGCATCCTTTCTTGATCAAAACTCTTTACAGTGTAGATATAGAGGGTACATACCTCAATATCATAAAAGTCATCTATGAAAAACCCACAGCGAATATCATTCTCAATGGGGAAAAACTGAGCTTTTTCCCTAAGGTCAGGAACACGGCAGGGCTGTCCACTGTCACCACTGCTATTCAACATAGTACTAGAAGTCCTAGCCTCCGCAATCAGACAACAAAAAGAAATAAAAGGCATCCGAATTGGCAAAGAAGAAGTCAAACTCTCATTCTTAACAGATGATAAGATACTTTATGTGGAAAACCCAAAAGACTCCACTTCAAAACTGCTAGAACTCATACAGGAATTCAGTAAAGTGTCAGGATATAAAATCAATGCACAGAAATAGCTGCATCTCTACACACCAACAAGACAGAAGAAAGAGAAATTAAGGGGTTGATCCCATTTACAATTGCACCCAAAACCATAAGATACCTAGGAATAAACCTAACCAAAGAGGCAAAGAATCTGTACTCAGAAAACTATAGAATACTCATGAAAAAAACTGAGGAAGACATAAAATAATGGAAGAACGTTCCATGTTCATGGATTGGAAGAACAAATGTTGTGAAAATGTCTATGGTACCCAGAACAATCTACACATTTAAAGCAATCCCTACCAAAATACCACCAACATTTTTCAAAGAAATGGAACAAATAATCCAAAAATTTGTATGGAACCAGAAAAGACCCCAAATAGACAGAGGAATGTTGAAAAAGAAAACCAAAGTTGGCAACACCACAATTCCAGAATTAAGCTCTGTTACAAAGCTGTAATCATCAAAACAGTATGGTACTGGCAAAAAAATACACAGATCAATGGAACAGAATAGAGAGCCCAGAAATGGACCCTCAACTCTATGGTCAACTCATCTTCAACAAAGCAGGAAAGAATGTCCAATGAAAAAAGACAGTCTCTTCAATAAATGGTGTGGGGAAAATTGGACAGCCACATACAGAAGAATGAAACTGAACTATTTCCTTACACCACACACAAAAATAGACTCCAAATGGATGAAAGACCTCAATGTGAGACAGGAATCCATCAAAATCCTTGAGGAGAACACAGGCAGCAACCTCTCTGATTTTAGCCGCAGCAACTTCTTCCTAGAAACATTGCCAAAGGCAAGGGAAGCAAGGGCAAAAATGAACTATTGGGACTTCATTAGGATTAAAAGCTTTTGCACAGCAAAGGAAACAGTCAACAAAACCAAAAGACAACTGACAGAATGGGAGAAGATATTTGCAAATGACGTATCAGATAAAGGGCTAGTATCCAAAATCTATAGAGAACATATCAAACTCAACACCCAAAGAACAAATAATCCAATCAAGAAATGGTCAGAGGACATGAACAGACATTTCTGTAAGGAAGACAGCCAGTTGGCCAAGAGACACATGAAAAGATGCTCTATATCACTAGTCACCACAGAAGTGCAAATCAAAACCACAAGATATCATCTCATACCTATCAAACTGGCTAGTATCAAACAGTTAAAAAATAACAAGTGTTGGCAAGGATATAGAGAAAAGGAAACACTCATACACTGTTGGTGGAAATGGCAGTTCTTTTAGCCAATAGGTAAAACAGTATGGAGGGTCCTCAATGGGGCGCCTGGGTGGCTCAGTGGGTTGAAGCCTCTGCTTTCGGCTCGGGTCATGATCCCAAGATCCTGGGATGGAGCCCCACGTTGGGCTCTCTGCTCCGCGGGGAGTCTGCTTCCTCCTCTCTCTCCCTGCCTGCCTCTCTTGCCTACTTGTGATCTGTCAAATGAATAAATAAAATATTTTTAAAAAATTAAAACTATGACATAATTCAGCAGTTCCACATCTGGGTATTTATCTGAAGAAAACGAAAACACCATTTGAAGAGATAGGTGCATCCCTCTGTTCACAGCAGCATTATTTACAAAAACCAAGATATGGAAGCAACCTAAGTATCTGTCATGAGAGTAGTGGGTAAAGAACATGAGTACATGTATACACAATGGAATACTCACAGCCATAAAAAAAGAACGAGATGTTACCATTCGTGACAACAGGGGTAGACCTAGAGGGTATTATGGTAGGTGAAAT
>PISX010032213.1:0-16459 GCA_004024625.1 Mellivora capensis
TTTCCCTGAGCTGTCTCACCTAAAAAATGTCTCTGTGTTCCCATCTCAAGAATGGGATATGTTATCAGAAATCACAGGATCAATGCTGTTCATGCTAGGAGGTGCTATCAATATGTAGCTCACAATCTGACCTGAGATACTATCAAGTTCAGGCTTCACTTACTTCACTTCTTTGTATGGATGCCAAGAACATTTTTTTTCCTCTTTCGTTAAAGATTATTAATTGGTTGATTGACTTATTTGAAAAAGGTAGGGGGAGAGTTGGGATAAGCAGAGGGAGAGACAGAATCTTCATGAACACTCTGCCCTCAGTACACAGCCCTATGAGGAGCTCTATCTCAGGAGATGAAGATAATGACCTGAGCCAAAACCATGACTCTTAGAATTCAGCCAAGGAACCACCCAGTCACCTGATTGTTTTTATGATTGTGGGCCCATTAGTTCCACCTCTTGACATAAGTCACTGGGATCTTGGGGGTTCGGTGTGTGCTCCAACCACTAACCCTCGTAGTGGCTATAGCACTATTTCATGACTCCTCTCTGTTTCACCTCAGGGGGAAAATGGCTCTCCAATGAAGAGGAGTGAGACCCACATGCTATGGACCAATGGGGCCAACCTGCTAAAGGAGCAAGTACATCTGGAGCCTGCTGTCCTAGGAGGAAACCTCAGCTATGTCAACATGTTTCTGGGCTCATACCGAGCTTTTGCCACCACCCAAGAGGTGCTGGACCTCCTGTTTGCAAGGTCAGCATCCCGCGCCTAATTGCCAAGTGGGATTTGGCCATGGTCTCGTTATGAGATTTGGGAATGTCCCAAAACGTCCCTAGCCTCTGTTTTCTCCTCTGACTGGGGCAGAGTTATTTTATGGACTCAGTGTTGTCTTGAAATGAAAGTGCAACAGGGTGCCTGGGCCTGTGCCAAGGTCTGTTAGCAGGCCTGTCATTGTACTCATTTATAATTGTCCTGATTGTCATGATGAAGCCTCTGCCTTACCCTCACTATCACTATGGACTTCATCTGGGCTGTTTTGCCATTTACAAAGAGATCTGGGACTCTATCTGTGGTCTGTGCCTGGGTGAAACCAGAGCAGTGGTCTCTGGGTGTGAGCAGGGGGCCCAGGCTCATTCAGGTATCTGTGATGGATTGGTTGGTGCACATTCATTCAGCAAGGATTCAGGAAACCTCACTCTGTGCATGCTTTCCTATAGAAGCTGACTGTGAACCCTGCATAGATCAGATAGCACCCCAAGACTCCAGATTAGTCAGGGGTCATTCAGTGACACTGGACACTAAGAGAGGTAACATCCACAGGCCATTCATCCACTGGCCTCCTCTAGATATGAGTGCATTTCAGGAGCAGCAGAATATGTGAATTAGCTTTGGCTGATGAAGGAGGGCCTTCTCTCTCCTCAAGGGCAGCCAGGGGACTGTGAGTTTGAGGGAAACTAGGACCCTCATCCCACACATCTGATTCCTCCTTTTTTTTAAGATTTTATTTATTTATTTGACAGAGACCACAAGTAGGCAAGAGAAGCAGGCAGGGAGAGAGAGGAGGAAACAGGCTCTCTGTAGAACAGAGAGCCTGATGGGGGCTCGATCCCAGGACCCTGGGATCAAGACCTGAGCCAAAAGCAGAGGCTTTGACCCACTGAGCCACCCAAGTGCCCCTCTGTGATTCCTCCTTAAAGGTAAAGGTCTGAGAGTTTCCTCTGGAGAAAGGAAGGTGGCCAGGGGAACTGTGGGTGTGGGAACTGTGGCAGAGCAGAGAGGTTTGGGGAACAGCTTTAGTCACTAAGATAATCATTCCCCTTCCGGCCCCCTTCCAGCCCTGACTCTATACTAATCCTGGGACCCAGAAAAGAGGCTGTGGGAACCAACAAACACAGCAGTCTGTTGGAACTTGGACACTGGGTGCTCAGAGGGTACTCAGGAGAGCAGGGAGAGCTCAGGGACTCGACATTCCACACCTTGTGGGAGAATAGTGTCAGTGGAAGGAGACCCACTCATGGCACCTAGTGAAAGAGGCAGCACATGGGCACAGGAAGTAATGATTGAGGTATTGGAAGGGTACTGGGAAGGCCTGGCTAGAGACAGTCCCTTTGTTTCCTATTTGGATGGCTCTTCACAGAGCAGTGGTGTGTGTAATCAGCGTAATTAAGAGGGCAGACTCCACCCCTCCCTGGGCACATGCAGTTGAATTCAAGTAGCAAGTGCACAAGGAGAAAGACTGAGGAGTGTGTCCAGTTCCCCTAAGAAGGACAGAAATTCTAACACCATTGATCAAGGACTCACACTCATAGCGGGTTTTGCCACCCTGTCATCTGTGATTAGGCTTGCCTCAGGCAGGACTGCCAGATCAAAGGTGGACAAGGACTAGGTCTGGCCTCTGACAGGAGCTGGAAACCCAGGGACACAGGTTCCCACAGGGGTTCCCTGGGATATTGGTTTGGGAAGGTGGCCTGTCTCCTGATTTCTCTGCCTAACAGTCTCTTCCCAGGGTCATCTCCTCTTTCTTGAACACATTTCAAAGACAATATCCAGAGGATTTTGTCCAGCTCCCAGTGTTTCTCAGCCTGAATATGCTGCTGGCATACCTGGGGCTTAATATGCTAGGCTCAGATTTGGATCACCCTGCCCAGCTCTTGCTCTTTCAGCTGCAACAGCTTGATCCCATGGACCCAGGGTCTGGGTGTGAGAAGGGCTGGGATGAATGATGTGGAGCAGTGGAGGGTACTGGGTGGGCCAAACTGAGTAACCCTTCATAGAGTTCAGCTGGGCCGAGATGAGTAGTCTCAGATCTCTGTCCCCATGGTCTTCAGTCAGGGAGACCAACCAGGGATTGGTTCTTGGACACAGACAACATTGAGTGGTGGGACGTTTCCTTTATTTTGAGGGGACATGGGAAGTCGATCATCGTGATGATACTTTCTCTTCATGGAGCTACAGCCCTAGTTCCATAGAAAGATCCTGAACCATCTCAGGAAATTGCCCAGCTCCCACTGGGTCACCCACTGTATTTTCAGACAAAGCCGGCCCACCCCATCCGTGGTGCTGGATCTCACCCCTCAGCAAGAGCAGTGGGGACACCTGCCCTTTTGGGGCCAGTGTAGGTGGTAGTCAGTGCTTTAATCACTCTCCTGAGATGGAAGAGTTGTCAGCCCCTTTTCCTGACCTGGAGGTCCAGCAGGGTCCTGCCCCTGCTCTTGGGCTTCCAAAGTGGCTTGAGCCAGCACTATCTCAGTGGAGTAATAAGCCTTAGCCCCAAAGCAGCATCTCATACTGACTGGAACTGGCTGGAAGGATTCCCCTTCCCTGTCCTTGCCCTTTTTTTAAGATTTTATTTATTCATTTGACAGAGAGAGAGATCACACAAAGGCAGAGCAGCAGGCGGAGAGAGAGGGGGAAGCAGGCTCCCCACTGAGCAGAGAGCCAGATGCGGGGCTCGATCCCAGGATCCTGGGATCACGACCCAAGCCAAAGGCAGAAGCCAAACCCACTGAGCCATCCAGGCACCCCAATGTCCTTGCGTTTTTTGTAATTTTTCTGTTTTGCATATGCCTGTATACAGAATTCATAGATTTTGGTCATATAAATAAAGGAGAAATTGTGATCACTTAAACGTTTACTCTGATCCTTTTCAATATTATATCGAGGTGCCTTTAAATACAGTAAGAGTGTTGCACAACTATTTACTAGTAGAACATTTCCTTCACAGAAAAACCTGGGCTAATGACCACTCACTGCTCATTCCCTCAGGCCAGGCTTTGCAACCACTGCTCTTCTTTGTGTCTTTGGTACTTTAGCTTATCTGGGATTTTCATGTGCCCAGGATTCTACAAAAGGGCCTTTTCTGTCTGGCTACAGAACATGAGAACGGCACGTACTTTTTTTCAGTTTTTTTATAAAAATAACACTTTATTACCAACGAAAGTTCCTGAAAGAACAATCATCATGGAAAGCCACAAAATAAACTACTTTCATTATCTTGGTTAGTGTTACCTTTCATAAGGAAACCCTGAATGGAAGAAACTGGGGAAATGTTTGGGTCCATGAGAAACCATTAAATTCTTTCTTTATCCTGCATAGGCTATGTTTAAACTATTCTAGTGGGCTTTTTATAAAAATATTAAAATCATATCTTAAATCATCCCATTTATTTCTAATGAGTCAGGTAATAGTCAATCATTCTTTAGGTTTAGCCAGACTGTGGTTATGTAGTAAAATGATGATTCAAATATGAAGAAAAGAAGACACGTTCCTTCTTCCATGAAATAATATCACATAATGGATGGTGTCCCGATTCCATTATTTTCCCTCTGGGTTGTGTGTGTATGTGTGTGTGTCTGTGAGTGTGTGTGTGTGTGTGTGTGTGTGTGTGTGCGTGTGTCTAATACTGGGGGAGTTAGAAAGGAAGAGTTGTTGGCTGGACTCTTGTTCTACCTGAGATGCCCACCGTACATAGGCACTGTCACTGCTGTCCCCTTGGGCATTCTCAGTGACAGCACACAAAGCCCCATCGTGGATCAACTGAACCATTTCCAATATTTGACTCTCATCATTCAAGTTATAAGTATGTCTGTGCCATAAATCTCTGTTTCTTTCTGTCTGATTCCTACAAGTTTCACCGCTTGAACACCTTTAGTTCAAAGACATACCCTTAGTGCTGATGCCATCAGAGATGCATGACAGCCCAGGGAGTGATAGGTCCCATGGTAGAGGTACTCTGGGCTCCTGAAAGACCACATGAAGGATATCAGCCTCCAATCTGAAGATCCACTCAGAACTGTCATGTAGGGAAATCTATGGTAACATGCTACCATATTTGGGGGGAGTTATTTGGTAATTCAGCATAAGGGAATATAACTAGAACATGTTGAAATCAGCAAGTAAGCTTCAATAGTTATCAGCATAGAACCTAGAGAAAATGATCAAAGAAGAACCTGGCTTCCTCAGTCAGTAGGGCACAAGGTACTTGATCTCAGGGTCGAGTTTGAGCCCCACATGGAACACAGATTTGTTGTAGGAAATAAAAGAATACAACAGGACTTAAACATGACCCAAATCAATTGTGCTTGGACAATAGAGCTGGATGGTGGTGTGCTGGATCCTCCCAACTCTTTATCCCGCCATTGGGTCCTGAGCACTTAGGTGGTGCCAGTGCCAATCAGGCAACTAGTTTTTCTCTCTAGATGATCAGGGTCTAGAGGGAAGATGGACAAACATGAACTGAAAAGGTGAATGAAAAGAATATTTCCTCTATAAGAAAAGGTCAGGTACTACAACTGGGTCCTGAGCTCCTCCATTTGAGGGGTCTGACAAGATTGTGCTTAGGTGACATTGAGAATTCCTGTGGCAGGCAAAGAAGGAGAGAGCCCTGCACAAATCTGAGTGTATTTAAATGGCAGAGAGTACCATGGTGCAGAGGTTAGGAAGCAGAATATGATGTTCTCAGAGTTGGGGTTAGAAAAGAGGCCAGAGTGATTGGAGGAAGCTGAAGATGGGAGAACAGAAGAAAGGGAGGAGAGCCATGGCCTGGGGCACGTGGACACTACCAGTACCTGCTCCTTGTGCTGTGTGACAACATTACCCCACACTCCGTGGCTTAACCAACAAACACTATCTCACATTCTCTGAGGAGTCGTTAAGTACAGGAATCCAGGAATGTTTACCTAGGGGCTCCTGCCAGTGCCCCTCAGTACTTTTGAGCTGTTGATAACATCAATTCAGGATCTGCTTTACTGAGAATCTGAGCTCACATACCTCATATCATTGGCAGCATTCTGCCCATCTCAAAAGTCGTGAGTTCTTCTGTCTGTTATTGGCCCTCCTTGTTAGGTCCTGGGCCCATGTGTGTGTTTCAAGGTTCAGCATAGGGACTTGTCCTCCAGGGTGAGGATATGAGAGAGAACAAGGGTCAGAGGCAGCACGTGGATGGGCAATGAGCTTTTAGAACTAAATCTCAGACGGGACTTTTGGGTCATGTGGCCATGTTCTGTGGAATGGAAGGAATCATTAAGTCCAGACCACACTCCAATGGACAAGGTTACACAAAGATGATAAAACAGGATATGAGATTTCAGGGAACCACTGGGTGGAGAATGTGAAGACTGCTGCATGTTTAGTGCCTTGTTCGGAATCACAGACTGTTAAGAAGGCTGAACCAGCATGAACCCAGTTCTTTGTGAGTGTCCTCAAGTTTGGGGTCCTGGATGCACCTAGGACTCACTGGAGGGCTCTGCAAAATGTTTTGTTGAGGGCAGGTACTACAGACATGGAGATGGTTTCAGGGTGATGGAGGGCATTGATATCATAGACAGGAGGCATTCCAGGAAGTCCTTGTCTGAGGGGGAGCCCAGGTCATGGAAACCCACTGTGTGGACCCCTATCCACATCACACCCATTAGAAAGGATTTAATAGCTCTCAGAACAGGATATGAAGTCTCTAGTGGCAAAGGTAGATTCTGACCATCAAGCGCCAAAGCTCCAATCCTTTCTTTAGGGTTTGCTTTGAAAATTAGAAAGCCTAAGGTCTTGGGAAAGTATGGCCCATCCCTCTGTAAATGGCTGTCACCATCTCCGACGCCAGAATATGAGCACTGATGAACAGATGTGTGTGCCCACAGGAGCGACTGTGCATGCACTTACACACACACACACACACACACACACACACACACACACACATATTAGGGACTGTAGGCTGGGATCTGACGAGTAGCAGACCCAGAGAAACTGAGGAGGAAAACGCGCTTGGAGGTATTTCTTGCATGTGACACCACTCCTCCAATATCATACGTATTATTCCACCTATGCCTGTGGACTTGTGGAGGAAGTCCATGCCACAATCATCTGTATTGTACAGACAAGATGCAGACCACCGCTGATAGGCATAATGGCTTATCCAGAGTCACAAACAGGTAAGAATGGATATTTTTGTCTGAAGCCAGGTGTGGCCCTTGCTGCACTCAGCCCTTCCTTGGGGGCCTATGGAGAGGGGTGTGTTGGTGTCACTGTGTAGAGTTGTGGCCTTGCATGCTGAAAGGAGATGAGCAGACAGCAGCCCTGAGCACTGTTTGTGTAGGTGGTATTCCAGGGTGGAATTGGGTATGTGATCTCAGGCAGTGAAGTCACTTCCTTGAGCACAGACCCCAATATAATTTGGATAACTGCAATCAGGAATCCACATTCTAGTGTAGTCCACTACCACAGTTACTTGGCTGGAGACCTATGATACAGAAAGTTGTACTCTTGCTGTTTGCCAACATTAAGGTGCTCTGGCTTCCAGAATACCCAGGGGAATGGCTTTTTCATGTGCTGCAAACACTGCCACCACCTCACCCCCAATGTCTCAGGGCATTTAGTAGGAGGTTCCATTAGGCTTTTTGACAGCAGGGCTCAGTATGGATGCCTTAAAAACTAACCTAGGGTTAGGATAAGGGCCTAGGGGCATGGCCAGACCAATCTGCAGAGGTTGAGGCAAGCTCCCTGGGATGTGAATTTATTGCAAGTGTCAGGCACCTGCTCAGGCTGGAGTTTGTGTCCATGAGTTTTGCCAAATATGGGGGTAGCCTCATATGGCCCTGGAGGTTACTAAAGCCCTGGTGATTTTGAGCACCTCCAATTACTAAGGTTTTATACTGCGGGACAGGAGGAGTCCTGTTTATTGCTCAGGCGTCATCCATATGGAGGGATTCAAGCCAAGTCTCTGGATATGGATTCCTGAAAACCAAACCTATGGTTAGGATTCGGGCCTAGGGGTATGGCATGCCCAATCAGCTGTCTTTGTCTGGAGCTACCTGGAAGGATCAGTTGTAAATGGATCACAGGCTAAGGGTCACAATGCAAGTTTGTGTCCAGTGAGTCCTCAAAAAGAGGGCATGGCTTCGGCCATGCTGGTGTCTCCAACTTTCAGGGTTTTACACAGCTCAAGAACAAGTAGAAATCCTTTTTGGAGGACAGGAGGAGTTCTGTTTTCTGCCTCAGGGATGTCTGAAAACACAAACTAGGGTGAGAATAAGGGCCTAGGGGCAGGGCAGGTCTGATCTGCTGGCTCTTGGGCTAGATATGTGGGTGGCGGAGTGGAGGTCGGGGCTCAGTTTGAATGACAGAATCTGTATTAGTGTCCAAGGCTGGCTTCTGTAAATGTGAGTGGCCTCAGAGGCCGTGCATGTATCTCCTAATCAGGAGGTTTTATGCAGCTCCATAGGGCATGGTTCCCTTTTGAAGGGCAGGGAGATTTCTGTGGTTATGGCTCCTGAGTCCCCAGTCTGGAAGGCTTGTGGACCAAGACTCTGGGGTAAGAAGTCTGAAAACCAGAGTTAGGGTTAGGGTTAGGGCCCAGGGCATGGCAAGCCCAATCTGAAGATGCTGCAGAGAGCACCCCAGGATGTGAAGTTGGGCGAGTGTCAGGCATTCGTTCAGACTACCATTTGTGACCACTAGGGTCACCGTATGTTGAGGTGGCCTCCTGAGAACATGGAGGTTTCTGCCACTCTGGGGGTTTTGTGCAGTTACAAATAGAAAGTTTTCATTCTGGAGGACAGTTGGCTCTAGTGTACCCCATATGCAGGGATTCAAGAGCAGGCCTCTGGGCATGGATGCCTCAAAACTAAACCTAGTGTTAGGGTTAGGTCCTAGGGGCATGGCAGGTCCAATATGCTGCCTCTGGAGCCAGCTACGTGGGTGTCTGTCTGGAGGTAGGATTCAGGTTGAGGGACGGAATTGTATTAGTGTCCAGCACTGGCTTTCGTAAATGGGGGTGGCTTGGGGTCTCATGCAGCTGTCTCGTAATCTGGGGGTTTCGTGCAGCTCCCTAGGGCACGTTTTCCTTCTGCAGGGCAGGCAGAGTCCTGTGTTGTAACTCCAGTGTTCCTTATCTGGAGGGGTTGTGGACCAGGACTCTGAGGACAGAATTATGAAATCCCAAGCTTAGGCTAGGGTTAGAGCCTAGGGCATGGCAGGCCCAATCTGCAGATGCTGAGATAAGCTTCCTGGGGTGTAAATTTAGGCCACGTGTCAGGCGTTCCCTCAGGCTGAATTTTGTGTCCATGTATTCTGCCAAATATAGGGCAAGCCTCATGTGGCCATGAAGGTTACTACAGCCCTACTGGTTTTGTGCAGCTCCAATTAGTAAGATTTATTTTATGGGACAAAAGGAGTCCTGTTTTATGGATCAGGTGTCCACCATAAGGAGGGATTCACAAGCAGAGTTCTGGGTATGGATGCCTGACAACCCAACCTAGGGTTAGGATTAGGGCCTAGAGGCATGGCAGGTCCGATCTGCTAGACCTGGGGCCAGCTCTCCCAGTGGCTGATTGAAGAACTTGTCTCAGGTTGTGTCAGATTGCGAATTAGTGTCCACAGTGGTGTGCAAACCTGGGGTGGCATCAGGGGCTCTGCACGTTTCTGTAATCTTGGGGTTTTGTGCAACTCCAAAGGGCACAGCTTCCTTCTGGAGGGCAGGGCGAGTCATATGGTGTGGTTTTTGAGTTCTCTATCTGGAGGACTTATGGTCCAGGATTCTTGGGACGGAAGTCTGAAAACCCAAGCTAGAGTTAGGGTTAGGGTCTATAGCATGGTTGGCTCGACCTGCAGATGCTGAGGAAAGCTCCATGGGTTTTGAATTTAGGGCGAGTGTCAGGAGTTCACTCGTGCTGGACTTTGTGTCCATGAGTTCTGCCAAATATGGGGGTAGCCTCATGTGCCATTGGAGGTTACTACAGCCATGGTGATTGTTGTGCAGCTCCAATTAGCAAGGTTTTATTCTGTGGGACAGGAGGAGTCCTGTATTATGGCTCAGAGGTCACCAATATGGAGGGATTTGAAGCAAGGCTCTGGGTATCGACTCCTGAAAACCCAATCTAGGGTTAGGATTAGGGCCTAGGGGCATGGCATGACTGATCAGCTGTCTCTGGGGTGAGCTACCTTGGGTACTGAGTTGTAAATGCAGCTCAGGCTGAGATTCACAAATCGGCTTGTGTCCAGTGAGTCCTCCGAAATTGGGGGTGGCCTAGGTAAGATGTCTCTTACCCTGAGAATTTTACACAGCTCCAAACAACAGGAATCACTTCTGAAGGCAAGAGAAGTCCTTTTTTCTGGTTCAGGGATCTCCCATACTGAGGGATTTGAAAGTAGACCACTTTGGACAGATGTGTTAAAACACAGCTAGGGTTAGAAAAGGGGAATAGGGGCAGGGGAGGTCTGATCTGCTGACACTTGGGCTAGCTACATGGCTGGCAGAGTGGAGGTCCTGTCTCAGGATGAGTGACAGAATGTGTATTAGTGTCCAGGGAGGGCTTGTTAAATGGTGATGGCCTCAGAGGTCATGCATGTTTCTCCTAATCTTGGGGGTTTTGTACAGTGCCATAGGGCATGGCTTCCTTCTGAAGGGCAGGGAGTGTCCTGTGATATGGCTCCTGAGTCCCTAGTCTGGAAGGCTTGTGAGCCAGGACTCTGGGGAAAGAATTCTGAAAACCCAAGCGAAGGTTTGGGAAATGTCCTAGGCCATGACAAGCCGGATCTGCAGATGCTATGTTGAGCTCCTCAGGATCTGAGCTTAGGACAAATGTCAGGCATTTGCTCAGACTGAAATTTGTGACCACTATGGCCACCAGAAGTTGAGGTTGCCTCCTGAGGTCATGGAGGTTTCTCCCACATTGGGGGTTTTGCACAATGCCAAATAGTAAGGTTTAAATCTGGAATATGGGTGGAGTCTTCTTGTAAGGCTGTAGGGTGCCCCATTTGGAGGGATTCATGAGCAGGGCTGGGGATGCATGCCTAAAAACAATGTATGGTTGGAGATCTGGCCTAGGGAAATACCAGGTCCAATCTGCCACCACTTGTGGAAAAGGACTCTGAGGAGAGAAGTCTGAAAACACGAGCTAGGTCTAGGGTTTCAGCCTAGGATATGGCAGGCCTAATGTACAGATGCTGAAGCAAGCTCCCTGGGAATCGAAGTTAAGGCCAGGGTCAGGAGGTCGCTCAGGCTGAAGTTTGTGTCCATGCCATCAGCCGAATGTGGGGTGGTCTCATGCGGCCTTGGACGTTTCTCCAGCCCTGGGGTTTGTGCGCAGTTCTGAAAAGTTTGGTCTATTCTGGGGATAGGTATTGTCCAGTTTTATCACTCAGGGGTCCCCCACATGGAGGGATTTGAGAGCAGAGTTCCACGTATGGATGCCTGAAGACTCAAGCTACAACAAGGGTTAGGTCCTAGTGACATGTCAGTCCTTTTATCCTGGCTCTGGCATGAGTTACCCATTGGGCTTTGTTTAAAATGGGTTTAGGGCTAAGGGTCAGAACGGGTGTTTGTGCCCAGGACAGCCTGCAAAAGTGGGCCTGGCCTCAGGGCCTACACAGGTTTTTTCCAACTCTGAGGGTTTTACGTAGCTCCAGAAAGCACAGTTTCCTTCAGGGGGACAGGAGTTCTTTTTGTCGCTCAGGGGTCTCCCGTGTCAGGCTTCAAGA
The DNA here is from genome assembly GCA_004024625.1 of Mellivora capensis. Lineage (NCBI taxonomy): Eukaryota > Metazoa > Chordata > Mammalia > Carnivora > Mustelidae > Mellivora > Mellivora capensis. The sequence goes on from PISX010032213.1 coordinate 11,465, forward strand.
GGAGGGTTCTGGTTGTGGATGCCTGAAAACACAACCTAGGGTTAGGAGTAGGGTCTAGAGGCATGACAGGTCTGATGTGCTGGCTCTGGGGCCAGCTGTCCTGGTGGCTGATTAGAGTACGGGACACCGATTGTGTCAGACTTCATATTGGCATCCATGGTAGTGTATGAAACTGGGGTGGCATCGTGGGCTGTGCACGTTTCCCCCGATCTAGGGTTTTTTGCAGCTCCATAGGGCACAGTTTCCTTCTGGAGAGCATGGAGAGTCCTGCATGAGAGCTCGCATTCCAGGTCTCAAAGGATGGAATTCTGAAATTCCAAGTTCCCTTTATGGTTAGGGTGTAGGGCATGTATCCCTGATCTGCAGAAGCTGAGGCAAGCTCTCCAGATTCTGATGTTAGGGTCAGTGTCAGGCATGTGCTCAGATCAGACTAGAATTTGTGTCCACTAGGGCTGCCAAAAGAGTCTGTGGCCTCCTGGGGCCATAGAGTTTTCTCCTGCTCTGGGGGATTTGTGCAGCCCCAGAAAGTATGACTTCATTCTGGGGGAGATATGGAGTCCTGTTATATGGTACAGATGTCCCTGTATGGAGGGATTAGAGAGCGGGACTCTGGGTATGGATGTCTGAAAACCTAACCTCGGGTTAGCATTAGGAACTAGGGGCATGGCAGGTCCAATTTGCCGACTTTGGGGCCAGCTACGTGGGTGGCTGACTGGGGGGTTGGGCCTCAGGCTGAGGAAAGAATGTGCATTAGGATCCAGGTTTGTGTTCCATAAATGGGGGTGCCCTCGTTAGTCGTGAGAGTTTCTCCAAATCTGTGTGTTTTGTGCAGCTCCAATGAGCACAGTTTCCTTCTGTAGTTTATGCAGAGTCAATGGTGTGGTTTAGAGTTCTCCATCTGGAATGCTTGTGGGCCAGAGATCTAAGGACGGAAGACTGAAAACCGAAGCTAGGGTTAGGGTTAGAGCCTAGGTCATGGCAGGCCCAATCTATGCTGGGCGAGCTCCTGGGGATCTGAAGTTTAGGCGAGGGTCAGGAGGTCGCTCAGGCTGGAGTTTGTGTCCTTGCAATCCGCCCAATGTGGCGGTGGTCTCAAGGGGCCATGGAATTTGCTCCCGCTCTGGGGTTTTTGCACAGTTCCAAAGAGTTTGGCCTATTCTGGGGTATAGGTGGTGTCCTGTTTTATGGCTCATGGGTCCCCCATACGGAGGGATTTGAGAGCAGGTTTCCAGGAATGGATTCCTGAAGTCTCAATCTATGTTTAGGGTTAGATCCTAGTGGCATGGCAGACCTTATATCCTGGCTCTGAGAAGAGATACCATGGGGCTTTGTTGAAAATGGGGCTCAGGCTAAGGGTCACAATGTGTTTGTGTCCTGGGCTGCCTGTAAATTTTCACGTGGCCTATGGAGCAACGCAGCTTTCTTTCACCACTGAGGGTTATACATAGCTGCAAAAACCAAGGATTCCTTCTGGGGGTCAGGAGAAGTTATGTTCTGTTTCCCAGAAGTCCCCCGTGTGGTGGAATTCGAGAAGAGGGCTGGGGAATAGATGCCTGAAACCCCAACCTAGAGCTAGGATTAGGCCCTAGGGCATGGCAGGTCCAATCTGCTGGCTCTGGGGCCAGCTAACCCTGTGACTTATTGGAGGCCAGGACTCAGGTTGTAGCAGACTGCATATTAGTGTCCAGGGTAGAGAACCAAAGTAGGGTGGCATCAGGGGCCGTGCAAGTTTGCCCTAATCGAGGGGTTTTGTGCAGCTCCATGGAGAACGGTTTCCCTCTGGAGGGGAGGGAGAGTCCTGTGGGCTGCCTCCAGAGTCTCCAGCCTAGAGTGCTTGCATTCCAGGATTCAAGGGATGGCATTCTGAAACCCCAAGATCAGTTTATGTTTAGGATATAGGGCATGGATCCCTGATCTGCAGATGCTGATGTGACCTCTTCAGATTCTGAAGTTAGGGTGAGTGTCAGGCATTCGCTCAGACCAGACTAGAATTTGTGTCCACTAAGGTTGCAGAATGTGTGGGTGTCCTCCTGGGGACATGGAGTTATCTCCTGCTGTGGGTTTTGTGCAACTCCAAATGTATGATTTTATTCTCGGTGAGAGGTTGAGTCCTATTGTATTGCTCAGGGGTCCCTATATGGAGGGATCGAGAGCAGGGCTCTGGGTATGGATGCCTAAAAACCCAACCTAGGGTTAGTATTAAGGACAAGGCACATGGCAGAACGATCTCCTGACTCTGGGGCCAGCTATGTAGGTGGCTGATTGGTGGACAGGGCTCATGCTGTGGGAAAGAATGTGCATTAGGGTCCAGTGTCTTGTTCGGGTGTGGCCTCATTAGTCGTGCCGGTTTCTCCAAATCTGGGGGTTTTGCGCAGCTCCAATGAGCATGGTATCCTTTTGGAGGGTATGCAGAGTCCCATGGTGTGGTACTGGAGTTCTCTCTCTGGAGTGCTTTTGGGCCAGGGATCCTGGAACAGAAGTCTGAAAACCGAAGCTAGGGTTAGGGTTAGGGCTTAGGACATGGCAGGCCTAATCTTCAGATGCTGGGTGAGCTCCTGGGGATCTCAGGTTAAGGCGAGTGTCACGAGGTCGCTCAGGCTGGATTTTGTGTACAGGCCATCTGCCAAATGTGGGGTGGCCTCAGGGGGCCATGGAGTTTGCTCCTGCTCCGGGATTTTTGTGCAGTTCCAAATAGTTTGGCCTATTCTGGAGGAAACGTGGCTTCTGTTTTATGCCCTATGAGTCCCCCATATGGAGTGATTTGAGAGAGGTTTCCAGGTATGGATGCCTGAGGAGCCAACCTATGTTTAGGGATAGATCCGAGTGGTATGGCAGGCCTAATATCCTGGCTCTGCTAAGAGCTATCCATGGCGCTGTATTGAAAATGGGGCTCAGGCTAAGGGTCACAATGGGTGTTTGTGTCCTGGCCAGATGTAAAATTGGGCGTGGCCTCAGGGGCAACGCAGCTTTCATCCACCTCTGAGGGTAATACATAGCTGCACAAAGCAAGGATTCCTTCTCGGGGACAGGAGAAGTTCTGTTCTCTTTCTCAGGGATCCCCCGTGTAGCGAGATTCGAGGGGAGGACTCTGGGTATGGATGCCTGAAACCCCAACCTAGGGCTAGGATTATGGCCTAGTGGCATGGCAGGTCAGAACTGCTGGATCTGGGACCAGCTACCCCAGTGGCTGATTGGAGGACCGGAGTCAGGTTCTGTCAGACTGTGTATGAGTGTCCAGGGTGGAGAACAAAAGTGGGTGGCATTGTGGGCCGTGCGTGTTTTCCCTGATCTATGGTATTGTTGGGCTCCATAGGGCACAGTTTACTGCTGCAGGGAAGGGAGAGTCCTGTGGGGTGGCTCCGAAGTCCCCAATCTAGAGGGATTGCTGAAAACCTAATCCAGTGTACGGTTAGGATGTAGGGCATGGATCCCCAATCTGCAGATTCTGAGGCGAGCTCCCCAGAATGCGAAATTAGGGAGACTGTCAGGCATTCTCTCAGACCAGAGTAGAATTTGTGTTCACTAGGGCTGCCAAATGTGTGTGTGGCCTGCTCGGGACATGTATGTTTCTCCTGCTCTGGGAGATTTGCAGAGCTCCACATTGTATGATTTCATTCTGGAGGAGATGTGGAGTCCTGTTGTATGGCACATATGTCCCCATATGGAGGGATTCAAGAGGAGGGCTCTGGGTATGGATGCCAAAAATCCAACCTAGGTTTAAGATTAGGGCCTATGGGAAAGGCAGTTCCGATATGCTGGCTCTGGGGCCAGGTATCATGGTGGCTGATTGGAAGACAGGACTTAGATTGTGTCAGATTGTGTATTAGTGTCCAGGGTGGAGAACGAAAGTGGGGTGGCAGCTGGGGTTGGCACGTTTGCTCTGACCTAGGGGTTTTGTGCAGTTCCATAGGGGATGGTTTACTTTTGGAGGGCAGGGAGCCTCCTATGGGGTGGCTCCAGAGTCCCCAGGCTTGAGGGCTTGCATTCCAGGATTCGAAGGAGGGAATTCAGACAACCCAATCTCAGTTTCTGGTTAGGGTGTAGAGCATGGATGAGCTATCTCCTGATGCTGAGGCGAACTCTCCAGATTCTGAAGTTAGGGCGAGTGTCAGGCATTCGCTCAGAACAGACTAGAATTTGTGTCCACTAGGGCTAAAGAATGTGTGCATTTCCTCCTGGGGCCTTGGAGGTATCTCCTGCAGAGGGATTTGTGCAGTTCCAAATAGTATGATTTCATTCTTAGTGAGAGGTGGAGTCCTATAGTATGGCTCATACGTCCCCCATGTGGAGCAATTCGAGAGCAGGACTCTGGGTATTCATTCCTGAAACACAAATCTAGGGTTAGGATTAGGGCCTACGGGAATGGCAGTTCCACAATGCTGGCTCTGGGGCCAGCTATCACGGTGGCTGATTGGAGGACAGGACTTAGGTTGTGTCAGATTGCGTATTAGTGTCCAGGGTGGAGAACGAATGTGGGGTGGCATCGGGGGCCATGCAGGTTTTCCCTAATAGAGGGGTTTTGTGCAGCTCCATAGGGCATGATTTCCTTCTGGTGGGCAAGGAGAGTCCTGTGGTCTGGCTCTGGAGTCCTTGAATTCCTGGATTCAAGGGATGGAATTCTGTAAGCCCAAGCTCCGTTTCTGGTTAGGGTGTAGGGTGTGGATCTCCTATCTGCAGATGCTGAGGTGAGCTCTCCAGTTTCTGAAATTAGGGCGAGTGTCAGGTATTCACGCAGAACAGACTAGAATTTGTGTCCAGTAAGGCTGCAGAACGTGTGGGTGTCCTGGGGCCATGGGGGTATCTCCTGCTTGGGGATTTGTGCAGCTCCAAATAGTATGATTTCATTCTCGGTGAGAGGTGGGGTCCTGTTGTATGGTTCAGGCATCCCCCTTGTGGAGGGTTTCAAGTGGAGGGCTCTGTGTTTGGATGCCTGAAACCCCAATCCAGGGTTAGGATTTGGGTCAGGGGGCATAGCAATTCCTATCTGCTGGCTCT
>PISX010032214.1:0-16458 GCA_004024625.1 Mellivora capensis
TGGTGTGAGGTGGTATCTCAATGTGGTTTTAATTTGTATCTCCCTGATGGCTAGTGATGATGAACAATGTGTTTTTTTTATTTGTCTGTGTTGTTGCATGCATCAGTACATTATACCATATATTACTGAGAATTATGACAAGGTAAAAGTGTAACAACGTATATATATTCATTCTACTGTCAGTGGTTGTTTGTGTTGTTTCCAGTTTTTAGCTATTATGAATAGAAATGCTGTGAATATTAGTTTACAAATCTTTTTGTGATAGTATACATTCTCTTGGGTATATATACTCTTGGGTATATGCCTGTTAGTTGCTACTGTTGGTTCATAGTATAAATAATATGTCTAATTGTGTATCAGTTTTCCAAAATAGTTGTACTATTTCACAGTCTCACCTAGAATATACGAGAATTACAGTTGTTCTACATCTTTGCCAGCACCTATTTCAGCCATGTTAGTAGGTATGGAGTCCTATCTCACTGTGGTGTTTCCTGATGACTAATGACAATAGTAAACACAAAATGCTGGGCATTCTTCTGAGCAATTCCCTTGTGTTTTATACTCAAAATAACAATCTAATGTAGGTTCTAATAGGACTGATAATCAGAGAGCGACTTCATTTTTAAAAATCCCCATAAGGGGGGCGCCTGGGTGGCTCAGTGGGCTAAAGCCTCTGCCTTTGGCTCAGGTCATGATCCCAGGGTTCTGGGATCCAGCCCCGCATCGGGCTCTCTGCTCAGTGGGGAGCCTGCTTCCTCTTCCTCTCTCTGCCTGCCTCTCTGCCTACTTGTGATCTCTGTCTGTCAAATAAATGAATAAAATCTTTAAAAAAAAAATCCCCATAAGGTCAGCTGCAATGCTTCCCACACTCCTCCTCACAAGTAAACTTTGGGCGTTTTTCAAAGTGTCATATTTACTGTAGCGTTTTTTTAACGTATTTTTTAACGTATTTTTTAAACGTGTTTTTTAACTGTTACAGGTATGTAAAACTCAACTACTGGTTTTATTAGATTCCCACCTTGGTTTATTTTAATGTCACTGACAGAGTATTTTAATGTTATGCCTATATCTCCAATTATCCATAATCTCTGTGGAATTTCTTATGTCATTTTGTGTAAGAGCTATTTATAGGAACATATAACTCTTTAGAGCAGAATTATCTTTTCTTGCTGAATTAATTAATTAATTAATTAATTTAAAGATTTTATTTATTTGACAGAAAGAAAGAGTGCACAAACAGGGGGAGCCGCAGATGGAGAGGGAGAAGCAGGCTCCCCACTGACCAGGGAGCTGGACGCACACCTACGCGGGACTCAATCCCAGGACCCCCTGATCAAGACCTGAGCCAAAGTCAGACACTTAACTAACTGAGCCACCCACGAGCCCCTCTTGCTGCTTTTAAAACCTTTCTCTTGCTTAGATGTTTTTTGTTTTTCCCCGGCAATTTTACTATGATGACCTAAGTATGATTTTCATCTTACCTTTCCTGTTTGGTGTTTCTAGTTCTTATAGAATATATAGATTAAGACATTAAATATTAATAAATTAATTAAAATTAAACATTAAAAATTCTTTTTAAAATATTTATTTATTTGATAGAGAGAGAGAGAAAGTGAGAGAGGGAACACAAACAGGGAGTGGGAGAGGGAGAAGCAGGCTCTCCATTGAGCACGGAGCCCGATGGGGAGCTTGAATCCAGGACCCCAGGATCATGCCCTGAGCTAAAGGCAGACACCTAATGACTGAGGCACTGAGGCATCCTTAATATTAAAAATTCTTTACCATAAGTCCTTCAAATATTTCTTCTGCCCCATTCTCTCTCCTCTCCTTTTAGTACTTCATTTATACTTTATGTTTTACTTTTCTACCATATCCTCTGTATTTCTTACACTTTTTTCTGTAGTTCACATTTTTCACTCTGTGCTTCTGTCAGTATACTTATTTGTGACTTCTTTGCTTGTTCATTAATTCTCTCTTTAGCTACATCTATTTTCCTACTAAATCATGACCACTTTCTTAATTTTAATATTTGTTTAATTCTAGCATTTTTCTATGTAGTCAGTCCTCTGGCTACTGCCCCACATGCAAGTACTCTCATCTGCATCTCAAATGTGTACACCTCTGTCTTAGTATATTTTGAATGTTGATGTACAGAAATTTGACATTAGCCAGATTCCCTTTTTTTTTTAAAATATATGAGGTGGTCTTTTGGTCTAATAACCAAAAATCTTTAAAATCCACATATTTCTATAAGACTTGTCTTGGTGTTCAACATTCTTGGTTAATTTTCTCTGACACATAGTGTGCCCTTTCAAAATCAGATTTTAGGCTATTACTTCAGGGAGTGTTTATTGAATTTCATTACTAGATACTAATTCTCTACAACTGTTTTGGTATTTTTCTTTGAGAACTCTAAGTTTGCATATTTTGGCTATCTTTTCCTGGCTCATCTATTAATTTCTTACCAGTAGTTTTAAATGATTGATGTTTGTTTCTTCACTATTTTCTTATTTCTGTCCTTCATGTCCCCTACTTTGCTATTTACTGGGTCTATAATCTCCTATCATCTTTAATGCTTTGTCTTTATCTCTGTAAATGTTTATTTTTTAATAAACTGAGTTTGGAATTTCTTACTTAATAGTTTACTTAGTCCTATCTGCTTCTAAGGTCAATTTTCCTATACCAGCTTTTTGCATAAGGAGAGAATACAAGAAAATTGTCCCATATTCCCTTCCTAGAACTTTGTGAGGGCAATGATCCTCTAAAAAATGGTGCCTGTAGGTAGCCAAGCTGCTTTTGACTTTATGAACTCAGTTTATGTCCTAAGGAGATTCCAGTGCTCTCTTCACTGGCTGCTGTCACCAAAATTTCTAGCCCCTGCCTCATGAGCTCTCTCTCTCTCTTTTTTAGGTGTTTATTCCTCATACTTTATGAAGTCTACCACCTCCGCAGTACTGGGTTATTTCTATACTTTCAGCAGCTTAGCATATAGGTGAAAACTCAATTCTGCTTCTGATTTTGGATATCTGCTATTGAGTGCCTCAGTGTCTTTATCCACTGTACCCTGTCACTTTTTCTGCTGCTTGTTGATGTCTCCAAAGTTCTCTTGATTCTGTTAGCATTAGAATTTGAGGTTTCCTCTTCATATATACTACGTTTAGGTTGGAATGTTTTCATTCTTTCTTTGTTCATTTTTCTGAGAAAGGAGTGTTTAGTTGTGTGTATACCTGTGTTTATTGTTATTCACTGTGTTGTTTTGTGCACTAAAGAAGGAACATCAGCATTTTGAATGAGAAAACAAAGCAGTTACTGTGTTCATATCACTGACAATTTTTAGAAGTGTTTTTAGCTCAAGACTTTGTCAGGGAAAGTTGGGGAGAATGATGTGAATCATCTGAAGGTTTTAATTTAGGTTGTACTCTGTGAGGATACTTTCTCGCACATCTACCCAGTCCTCTTCCCAGGGTGAATGTCTTCCCTCAAGTGTTGGTGTCCTTTTTTTGTATATGCAGAAGTTTTTTATCACTCTCACATCTCTTCTGAGTGGAAATTTGTTTATCCGGTTTAAAGTGATATTAGTCAGTGGCAACATGACTGCTTCTTGCCCAACCTTACTTCTTCACTCTGCAGCATCCCCTGTCCAGAGTTGTCACTTACACAACTGGGTCTCAGAAAATTAAGAAACAGATATCCTACTTAATTTCTTCATTCCTGGCTTCTATGCAGTCTCTGATGAGAAATTTACAGAGATGCTTCACATTTCAGCTACAACAGACTTGTACTCCTAGGACTTACATTTCCTACAAGATCTTGTTGTTTGGGTGGTTTAGAGCCATCCAACTTCTCCTAGACAATTCTATACTCTGTGGGACAACTAAATGTATTTATGTATCTCATTCTGACATTTTCTACTAGTTGGTTTTAAAATGTTTTCTGTTTGGCAGTTATTCATTTGTTAACTTTTTCTCAAAACATGATTATCTAACTATTTTTGGATGTGAATCCATTTAACCTTTACTAAATGAATAGACATGAATTATGGACTATGAAAATTACTACAAAATAGATTCTTGTCACATTTTCAGAATCATTGTGATTTTTGAATAAGGATTGTAATAACTTAAATAGGTATGACAGTTAAAATATTCAACTATTTAAAACAAAACAAAAGGGGCACCTGGGTGGCTCAGTGGGTTAAAGCCTCTGCCTTCAGCTCAGGTCATGGTCCCAGGGTCCTGGGATCGAGCCCCACATCAGGCTCTCTGCTTGGCGGGGAGCCTGCTTCCCTTTCTCTCTCTGCCTGCCTCTCTGCCTACTTGTGATCTCTGTCTGTCAAATAAATAAATAAAATCTTAAAAAAAAATAAAAATAAAAGTGACTTACTTAAACTGATTAATATTCAATTTATAAAAAAAAATAAAAAAAATAAAACAAAACAAAAGAAAATAGGTGAAATGGTGCTTTATTTCATTTATATTTTTTCCTTACTGTTACAGTTCTTAAAAGTCTAACAAATTTTCTTATTATCTGGTGATGGATTTCATTTTCCATGTTTTAGAGAAAATAAAGTGAACAAAATGGATGAGAATAGCAAGTAAATTAATATTTATAAAGGAAGAAGGAAAATAAAAGCCACAAAAGGCAGATGCAACAAACAGAGAAACAGAACTAAAAAGGAATATTGAAAGTTTATCACGACATCCATCGTGTTCTTCCTATCTGTGCCAGTGAGGCAGAGTTTTTTTATTCCTTTTATTCCTATAATCTCCTACATTCAAATGTCATAGTTTCTTGCCAGAAGAGTTTTGTCCACATTGTTTTCTCTGCCTAAAGCATTTTCACCATTTTTTTTACTCTTATTCTTCAAACCTCACCTCAGAATTACATCATTGAGGAAACATCTCTCAGAAGTTCTCCAGTTTTACGAGCTAACCTTTCCTAATACCATCATTTTATGGCAGTTACCATATTTGTTGTTTTTTACTTGTGTGATTGGTTGTCAACTACAGTAGACTCTAAAATTCATGAATATATGAGCTATATCTTATTTTGCTCACCTTAGTCTCAATGCCTTACGTTAGCACATTGTATACATTCAATAAAAGGGGTTGAATAAGGAGAAATAGGCTTCTATAAACTGATTCCAGTGCTATTGCACAATCTTGAAGAATTTTCAAGGCTTCTACTGAGGTGCTGTCTATAAAGATAAATGAGTGTCTAAACTTGGTAATACTTATAATTGTGGTAAGTGTCAAGAAATGGCTTTGAAGAGGTAACTCCAATTACTGTATAAGCTTTCTCTAATTAATACTGCAATTCTCTGTGACTTAGATTCTCTGAGAATGCTTATGGAAAGATGGGGATTTTACAATTTGGCTTACAAAGTGGTCTAGATTGCAGGGAAATTTATGGCTCAGTGGATGTGTGTGGAGGAGAACATGAGGGTATCAGTAACAGGCTTATATTTTATTTTGACCTGAAAGTATTAGATGTCCCTCTTAAGTCCTTTTTTAGCCATGGAAGAAAAAATAAATATTTCAAGAGTGGTGTAGGTGTTTGGGGCAGATGGTAGGCAATTATTTTGCAGGAGTGGGACATTACTTGTGAAAAAGGAGTATAAATCACATAGTCAGAAGGCAAACTTTGTGAAAACATGTGGGTCTAAAGGACTTTAGTCAGGTGTCTGAGGCATACCATGTCTTATTGTAATCTGCGGTTCATTTAATTGGGATGTCCCACTTCGGGGTTTTTTTTTTTCTTTGCATAAAATAGAGGTTTGGAAATTAGAAAGAAAAATAATGAGTGCTTGTTCTTCTCACCAGACTTAGGTGAATTCTAAGAGATGAGAAGTAAAATTTTACAGCTAAGGGACAGAACGCTTTCTCTAATATGCTTGATTTCTAGAGCAGAACTGGGTGTCTTTGAAATTTTTCAAACATCCTCAAATTTCTTCTCACAGCAAGGATGAAAAAAGAGATAATTCAGTGGTCATTAGGCTAGTTTGACTTATATTCTTATAGTTAATAATTAATAAGCATGTGTGCCTTGATTGACCACTGTGCAATGAAAACTCACTTCAAAGGGTTTTATTTAAGAATAGAAAGTGCACAGCTTTTGAATTCAGAGCATATGGTTGGATCTAGGCTTTACTATTTATTAGTAAGTGACCTTAGGAAGATCACTTCACCACTCAAACCTTCAGTTCACCATCTATAAAATAGGACTGTAAATGCTTATCTACTAATAGGGTTTTTCACTTGAGAAAAGGACTCTATAAACATTACAAACTGTGAGTTCTAAAAGTACATTTTAAATATGTAGCAGTGAAACATTAGTTTATGCTTGAATTAGTACTCCATTTGCTAGAAATTATCAACTATTTTGTTCTTGCTTTATATATTAGTTACATACATATATCTCTGTGTAAGAGTTTTAAATTGGTAGACTTCTAAAATGTTAAATATATACTAACACCCCTTTTATAATTTTGCTGCTTCAATCATTTCACATCATGTGCCCTTAATAACCTGGTATCAAATAATTACAGCTGTAAAGGCTATCAACCAAATTCACAATCAAAGGTTTTAGGACATCTAAACTTCCTTCCTCCTTTCTCCTTCTCTCCCCTCCCCTCCTTTTTCTTCTTTACTTTTTTCTTTCTGTCTTCTTCTTCCTCTACTAACTGGCCATTAGTATGAAATAGTACAGGTTTTTCAGGAGAAGAAAGCACTGAACTTTTTTTCACTTTTGAGTACTGGTATTTATGGATAGTTCTAGGAAAAAAGGTTAATTTTACTATTTATGTCATAGAAGTAACATTTGTGAGTCATCATTGACTAATTATAAATTTATTTTTATTAGCTTTTATGTTTCTTTCATAATAATTTAAATGCAGGATTAAAAACTAAATCATGTAGGATAATGTATGTAACAAAGGTTAAGTAATTTTTCTATATTCTATAATTCATTTCTGATCTTCAGATACATTTCTTCTTATATTATCCTAGAAATAAATATTTATTTAATAGGGGACATGCAGAAAGTTTAGCTTTCAACCAAAATATTTGAATAGGCTGAATAGATTTTCAAAATCATTATTAACAGCAACTATCCAATTTAAAGAGGTAAAATTACAACATGTTTTGGAAAATTTGGGGAAAAGCAAATAAATAATTTCTCTACAATAATTTGGCATACCTGTTGAAAATAAAAAATTCAGATCTGAACTACTATGTATTAAGATTATGAATTGATATGTATGTTACCAGATCCAATTTTGTTACACAGAATCAGGCACAACACAACATCAGCTGTGATAGTTTGCTTTAGGAAATGGCATCTGAGGTATAACTTATGTGCATTATAGTAGAAAAATGCTAGATTAGAAATCAGAAAACATATGGTCTGGTCCAAGTTTGGGCACTTTTGAGGTTACATGGCCTTGAATGCATTAATTGCCCTTCTAAATCTATACTAGCTTACATATAAAATATCAAAAATTAAAACTAAAGTGCAGAGATTTCTAAAAATTAAATTGCATGGTACATAAAACATTTTTAAAGCATAAGACAATGCAAGGTGGTTTTTTCCCAGCCAGTTGTTTTCTTTGCTTATGTTACTCTTCTACCTACGTTTTATAATTCTATGAAATGTTGATGTGCACTTAAAGGAAACCAGTCCATGGCAGTTGCTGATCTCTGTTTGGGGCTGTGATGGAATTCAGAAGGAAACTTGGGAGTTGGGAGGTTGGGCCAGGTTGGAACAAGTGTCTGTTCCCTGTACCCCAGTCTGGTGCTCAGACCTTTAGACTCATGGTAAATTGCCACTGCCAACATGAGACCAAAGTGTGCAACTTGTCAATGTGTGGCACAACACTATTAAAGAATGATGCCATACCTCAAACAAAAACCAAAACAAAATAAAACATTTCCGTTCCCTTTAAGTATAAAATATAACATTGTCTGTGACACTGACTTAAAAGACTATGACTTCCCAGAGTATTCCTTTAATCCACATTTAATCGTGAAGTTCTTCTACCTTCCCAGCTTTACTTGAAGCAATATGGAACCTGATATGTATATTCAGGTTCTACTACCATTATTGCTTTCTTAGAATACCAAACTATAAGGGTCATGAAGGGAGGATACACACCTATTTTGATCACCATTGCTTGTACCTAGCCCAGTGGTTGGTAGATCCTTTAAAGTGTTTATTGATTACATGATGAATAATTGGAACACAATTTAATTGATTGAAATAGTGTGATATTGTAGGGGGAAAAGAAAATTTTCTCAGCAGTAAGAGAATTAAGGTTACATTCCTGGTTGGCTTTGTTTCTGTCTATATAACCTTAGGTATGTCACTTAAACTCTGAATTTCTGTTCTTTATCTAAAAAATAAAGGGTTTAGTCAACAAATTCTAAAATTGTGATTATGTAGTTTCTTAGAAATGCCTACAACCATTAGAAATGGTAGTAAAATGATTCAAATACCCTAAAAATTTTCTATTTTACTCCCAAACCATCATAAATGTAATTCTACCTTTTCTTTTTGGTAAAAAATTAAGAATCCTTAATGCTTCTTCAGTAGCTTTCACAAGTCCAGCACAGTTTCCTGGGAGTGCTGAATTTTTTTCTGCCTTTTGTCTAATCCTGAAATTTTCCTATCTTCAACCTCCACTCTCTGCACAGCTTGGTCTCCTGCCCTTATTGCATGATATTCATGTGGTTTAACCTAAATTCATTTTATTCTCAAGATGGCATGTGCCCTACATATATTCATGAGGGCTGTGTTTTTTGAGACATTGGATAAGGGAAAACAGCCACAGCTGTCAGAATAACTGAACTCTATCTTGGTCCTAGATTAAAGTGTGACTTCCCTAACACTGAGTTTCACATTTCTAAATGAAAGCAATAAACTTGTATATTCTTCCTAACCTCCACCGTCTTTTGGGATGGAAACTTTAATTATTAAAGACCTAATGCTACGAATCACTGACTTTTCTGAAATCTGACTGGACCCTATTATGCTTAAGCAGCATGACCAGCAGCCTTGCATCCATAATGGGGCTAGGGCCAGGAAAAAGTCTCATCAATCCCATTCTGTGTTGCTCTGAACTCTTCTGTGTTTCTGAACCCTTAACTATGGAAAGTAGGGAGTTGGCATGCACATGGTCTCCCATTAAATACGTCCATTACCCATAAAGAGTGGTGCAGTTTATGTCGAGTATTAGGAAAAGAGTGCTATAGACAATGTGTGAGTAAAAGGACAGCTTGTGAGCCTGGCCTTTTACTTGAATGATCCTCATAGTTTTTTATCTCAGATTAGTTATGATGATTGCCCAAATAATGTATTTCTTGACTATTGTTCTTTTTTTCTATGTGGATCAGTTATACATGGAGATAGAATTTATGGTTCCTAACTCATTTCTTTATTTATCTTTAATTGGACACAAAGGGCTTATGGTTTTTGAGTGTTTGTTGTGTTTTGTTTCATTATCTTTTAAATAATTTTTATGGTCAATATATGTCAGAATGCAGAGATCAAATCTCAAGATACAACACTTCTCTTCAAACAATTTAAGCAGTTTGTAACATTTAAAAGAAAATAAGTTTCAAGCATCTAACATGATTTCTTCTCTAGGCTTATGATCTTATTTCTTTCTGCATCATACATTATGCCTCAAGTATTTTTATTTCTTAGGCTCTCAAATTACTCTTAGGGATTTTAGTTTTAATTTCTAATTTTCTACTTGGGAACACAGACCTTAAACAAATATATAATCTTATTAATGATTACAAATGTTAAATATTTGCCTTCTCAAAATACCACTGAAATAATTTGTTAACAATACAATGGTGAATTTATTACTTTCTGTGATAAGAGCACTACCTAGATACAGTTTTAGTATCTTGAAGATGAGAAGACAGAGTTGTGAAATTTATGATGTTTTAAGTATTATATTCTGATTAGGATTGAATAAAAATTGGGGTGTCTGGGTGGTACAGTTGGTTAAGTATCAGACTCAGTTTCTGCGCAGGTAGTGATCTCAGTATTGTGAGATGGAGCTCCATTTTGGCTCCACTCTGAGTGCAGAGCCTGCTTAGAGTTCTTTCTCTTTCCCTCTACACCTCCCCTCTCCCCCAGTGCTCCCCTTCTCCTTCTCTCTCTCTCTCTCAAATAAATAAGTGAATCTTAAAAAAAAAAAAAGGATTGGATAAAAATTATGAGATAATAGTTTAGGCCTTGTGGATACAAAAAAGTGAGGATTTTTGAGGAAAGGGTTTAGAAGAGCATAGGAGGGAAAACAATCATTTGAAATTATTAATTGAAAAGTTAATAATCTCATGTTCAATGAAATATGACTTTCAGAGAGTTTCTGAAAGGAATGTGTAACTTTTCTCTTTCCAGGCAAGAATTTCCTGGAAAACACAACAAAGAAGCTCAACTTTGTGTCCACTTTATGTCCACTTGGTTATGTTGGTGAAGAGGGTGGAAAACTAAAGTCATAATAATACAGACAGATGGTAAGCTCTGTGAGTTGTACTGTAAATGGTTTCAATTCTCACATGGCTTATGGAGAAAAACAAAGAGGGAGTGCCAGAGGTGGGGAATGTGTGCTGTAATTTTAAACAACATATTCATGGAAAGCTTCAGTGAAAATACAAGTTAAGCATGAAGGAGGGAAACTGATTGCTTCTCTATGGTGAATTATCTTCACATAACTCTAAGGCATCTATTGATTGCTGTGGTGCTGTCAGATAACTATAAAACCATACAGATGCCTCAGTTAGAAGCAGTATGAACTCTTTCTCTGCCACAGAAATTCAAAATCTGGTATTTTTAAATGTCAAGCAGTAAACAGCTGTCCCTAAAATCTGATAAGTGCCTCCATTTACTCTTAGTTTGGCTATTATTTCAGCATTATGTTTTATTTTCTTTAAAAAGAAAAAAAAAAGTGTTTGATAATTTATAGAAAACCCATTTCTTTTAAAGTACAAGTAAATAATGGTGTTATTAAGCCCACCTTTTGTCATTCCAATATCTTTTCTCTCCACAAAATTTGGAGTAAGTTTTTACCCCGTCTCCTTTCTTGGACCAGTATAAGGACTTGTTAGTCTAGTAGAGGAACAACATTTCTTACTTTGATATAGGAAATGCTAAAAATTTGCATTCTGTTTCCTAATTCAGTGAGAAGGAAATACGACAGACCTTTTCTGTGGTATCACATAGAAATTTTATGAATGACAATTTGAAGAACACATTTTTAAAACTCATTTTACTATAGTAAAATTTCTCTTGTTTTTCATAGCTTATCTGCAGCACAGTGCAGAAATGTGACCCCATACTCCTGGGGTTTGGGACTCAGACTTGTAGGCCTGACAGTAATACATGGAGATCAAGAAATTCAGTGTTTTTTATATTCTGGTCTGACTAGGAACTGAGAATTCATGCTAATAAGTTGTACACTAGATGGAAATACGTAAACTGGCAAGTTAACTTAATTTATAATATAAAATGGAATGGAAATTAGATTAATATTGAAATGAGTCTGAACCACATGTTTCATATTAAAGATTACAGATATCTATAACAATAACCCAATTCCTATCTTAAGTTTTCAAGTCTCCTAACAACTTTTCATATTTGCCTTTCTGAAATTAAATCCTAAATGTAAAATAGTATAAAAATTTAAATGTGTTTTGCACCAAAAACTGTCTTTGCAATGTGCCAGAAAGGCCTTGGAAGATCACAAGGATTTATTCTTACACTTTGTAAAAAAAAAAAAAAAAAAAAAAAAGGTGCTAGGATAGTTAAGTTTATTTGTTATATTACTATTGACAAATTACATGATGTATCAAATCAGAAGAGATAGTTATCATTTCACTATGCTAAATTTATATGGGTAAAATGCTATTAATGTAAATATTTCAGAATTTATATGTTATATGGGAAGTTCCTAAAGATTTATTAATGCCTGACTTCTGGGGAAAATGGCAGACTGGGGGATACTAAGCTTATCTCATCCCACAGACACAATTAGATAATACCCACATCAGTATAAATAACTCAGAAAATGACCTGAAGACTGGAAGAACAGACTCTCCACAGCTAATTGTAGAGAAGAGACCACACTGAAGAGGGTAAGAAAGGTGGAGATACAGTCATGAACCAGCACCATTCCACAGTGACTTCTGCCTCAGGAAGTGGAGAAGATAACCACATATGCCAGCCCAACTGAGGCTCCATCAGTGGGCTCAGAGAAGACATGGGTCTGACTGCAAGTCCCATCCGTAAACAAAGCTTCCCAGGGGATAACACAGGGAAGGTGCCTGCAGTTCAGTGCTCCTGCATCTCTGGAAAATGCCTAGTTGGACTCAGCTGAATCCCAAGGCAACATAAAACTGGCCCATTAACAACAAAGAACCAAATTCTGCCTGCAACAGGCAAAGAGAACTACGGTAGATGACTGGACTGAAGGCAAATGTTTCTCAGCCACAGTAGTAGGGCATAAGCAGCACACAGGAAATGTCCCCAAAGCAACAGGTTCTGGTGAATGGGGTATATTGCACTTCAGGACACTATAGCATCTCTTGTTCATAAGGCCACTAGTTTAAAGAGCAGGAGACATAGCTGATATTCCTAACACAGAAAAATAGACATAGAGTTAGACAAAATGAGGAGACAAAGGAATATGTCCCAAAGGAAGGAACAGGATAAAATCACAGTAAGAGAGTTAAGTGAAATGAATAATTAATATGTCTTCTAGAGAATTTAAAGTAATGGTCATAAAGATCCTCAGTCTAAGAGAGGAGGAATTCAGTGAGATCTTCAATAAAGAGATAGAAAACATAAAAAAAGAGTGAATCAGAGATGAAGATCTCATTAACTGAAATTTCAAACACACTAGCAGGGATAAATACTAGATTAGAGAAAGCAGAAGAAAATCAGTGGCCTAGAGGACAGAGTAATGAGAAACAATCAAGCTGAACAGCAAAGAGAAAAAAATAAATTTAAAATGAAAATAGATTAAAGGAACTCAGCAACAACATGAAGTGTAGTAACATTTGCGTTATAGGGATCCCAGAAGGGGAAGAAAAAAAAATTGAGCAGAAAATTATTCGAAGAACTCATAGGTGAAAACTTCCTGAATCTGGGAAAGGAAACAAAAAAATCCAGATCCAGCAAATAGAGAGCCCCCAACAAAGTCAACCTAAGGAGGTCTACACCAAGACACATAATAATCAAAATTGCAAAAAATAGTGACAAAAAGAAAATTTAAAAAGCAACAGAGGAAAGAATACAGTTATATACAAAGGAAACCCCATAAAGCTATCAGATGAATTTTCAGTAGACACTTTACTGATCAGAAGAGAGTTGCATGATATATTCAAGATGCTGAAGGAAAAACTTGCAGCCAAGGACATTGTATCCAGCAAGGCTATCATTCAGACTAGAACAAGAGATAAAGTGTTTCCCAGAAAACAAAAGCTAGAGGAATTCATGACCACTAAACCAGCCTTACAAGAAACCAAGAAATATTAAAGGGGATTCCTTGAGTGGAAAGGAAAGATTGTAAGTAGGAGTAAGAAAAATAGGAAGCACAAAAGCAGTCAAATTAAGTATATCTATAAAAATCAGTCAAGGGTTTCACAAAATAAAATGATGAAAATATGACACCATACACCTAAAATGTATGGGTAGAGGAAGAAAGAATGCATTCAAGCCTAAGTAACCATCAACTCAATATAGACTGCTACATACATGAGATGTTATATATAAACATAATGGTAACCACAAATCAAAAATCAGTAATGGATATACAAAATATAAGAGAAAGGAACCCAATCATATCCAATCATAAAGAAAGCCAGAAAACTGTGAGAGAAGAGAGCTGGAGAAGAAAGGTACAAAGGACTACAAACATAAGCATAAAACAAGTAACAAATGACAATAATTACTGTGAGTGTAAATGGACTAACTACTCCAATCAAAAGATATTTGGTGACAGAAGGGTTAGAGAAACAAGACTCATCTATATGCTGTCTACAAGAGATTCATTTCGGATGTAAAGACACATGCATATTGTAAGCGAGAGATGGAAAAACATTTATCATACAAATAGAAGTGAAAAGAAAGCCAGGGTAGCAATACTTATATCACACAAAGTATAAAACATAGAGTGCAATAAGAGAGTAAGAAGGACACTATATAAAAACCAACTAGAAGATATAACAATTAGAAATACTTATGCTCCCAACATGGGTACACCAAAGTACATAAAGCAGCTAAAAACAACATAAAGGAAGTCATCAATAGTAATACAATAATAGTAGAGGAATTTAATACCATACTATTTGGACATATCATCCAAACAGAATGTCAACAAGTAATCAGGGGCTTTGATTGACACAATGGACCAGATGGATCTTACAGATACATTCAGAACATTTCATCCTAAAATAGCAGAATACACATTCTTTTCAAGTGCACATGGAATATTCTCCAGAATAGATGGCATATTAGGTCACAAAATAAGCCTCAACAAATTAAAAAAGATTGAAGTTATACCACACATTTTTTTTCTGGCAACAACATTATGAAACCAGAAACCAATCACAAGAAAAAATCTGGAAAGACCACAAATACATGGAAGTTAAGTAACATGCTACAAAACAATGAATGAGTCAAGCAAAAAATCAAAGAGGAAATTAAAAAAACATGTGGAGACAAATGAATATGAAAGCACAATTGTCCAAAATCTTTGGGATATGCAAAAACTGTCCTAAGAGGAAAGTCTATAACAATACAGACCTACCGAGACAAGATGGCGGGGAACTAGGAGGAGGCTCTGGTTCAACCTGTCCCCTAAAGTGAGCTTATTACCTACCAAGGAACTCCGATCACTCATGAAATCAGCCTGAGATCAAAATTCTACTCGTCAGGATCTCTACAGGGGCAGAAGACGCCAGTGGGACGTCAGGATCTCTACAGGGGCAGAAGACACCAGTGGGCAGGTAAAGCGGAGTGGGAACACCGGACTGGTATCGGAAGATAGACAAAAGGGGGAGGGAGCCACCAGAGGAGACGCATTGGGAAGTAATACCCCAATATGAGAGTCCCCTAAGACTGGGGACCAGCATTAACTTGAAGACCAATACAAAGCACTCAAAAAGAGAAAAGATTGCAGGGTGAAATTGTGGGAATAGGAACTGTTAGGGACAGGGGCTTAAGTCCCCCATGGAGGGCAGACACCCCTGGCACTGAGCCAGAGAGAGTGCAGCGGAGAAACCAGGTCCTGGTCGCTGAACTGCGAGGAGACCTCCTAAGGGCGCTTGGCGTGTGGCAGGGGCTGGGACCCTCCCAGAGCAGAAACAGACTTTTGCAGTCCCCACCTGTGTGCCGCGCCGCGCTAGCAGAGCCTGAGACGTGCTCCACCCCCTCCCCTGAGAGAGGCACGTGGGCACCAGGGGGGGCTCTAGGACCCAGAAAGTCTGATCGCTCCCAGCTCGGGCCAGTGGGAAAATCTCTGTGTGCCTTCCCCGCTTGGAACCTCTCTGGGGGTCTGGAGTTGCCCAGACAGCTGCTGCTTGTTGTTTTGAGTACAAGCAGGACACACAGGTGTCCCCAGAGATCGCGGCTGGGAACCTGCTCTGCAGCACCTAGAGGGGAATGGACTAGGGCTTCTCTCTGGGAGGGAGGTCTGGGTGCAGTTTGCTTTCCTCTAAACCTCCAAGAACCATCCGGAGCTGCCAAGGGGGGAGAGAAAACAAAGGAACAGACATAAAAACCTCCAGAGAACAAAAGCCTAAAGGCCCGGTTTCCTCAGAGCCCACCCCTTGGAGGGGGGCGGGAGGACTTAACTCAGGAAACACCGCCTGAAAACCCACGCAGCAGGCCCCTCCCCCAGAAAGCCAACCAGCCGAGAAGACAACAATCACTACTACTTCATAGATACATTTAATTCTTAATTCGTTCCCACTATTCTGGTTCATTTTAAAAATTTTTTTAAATCTTTTTTATTTTGTTATATAGATTTTTTAGCCTATTTACCATCACAGTGAGACGTCCAGTACATCAAATTCCATAATAACCTTCTAACCTGAACTTTTTGATACATATACCCATGTTTTTCTTTTGATTTTCTATTTTTTATATATATATTTTTAAAATTTCACTTTAGTTTAGATCATTCTTTTCTTTACTTTTATTTGCTAATATTCATATAGAGTTAAAATTCAAGGTAATCCTCTTTCCCAAATCAATGCTACCCCTATAGGTAAACCAATTTTTAATCCCCTGATATCTTAGGAAAGTTGTATCCCTTAAAAAAGATATCAAGATACATCCAGGAAGAAGCAAAATAACCTTCCTCGCCCACACTGAGAATTTACAACCACTCTCCCATCTTTTTCTCCTACCAGTATTTTTGTATACTTGTGTTTGTCCTGGTAGTCT
>PISX010032215.1:0-16280 GCA_004024625.1 Mellivora capensis
AAGGCCCAATGTGGTAGTGCAGATGCAGGGTCCCCTCAGGGCTGAGTTGAAGGCATGCATCCGGCATTCAGCAGAATCCGATTTTATGGCCATGGGGGCCTCTCATGGTGGGGGTGGCTTTAGGGGGCTTGCAGGTTTCTCCCCTTCTGAGGGTTCTGTGCAGCTCCAAACCACAAGGTTTCCTCCCACGTGGTGAGTGGAGTCCTGTGGTGTCACTCAGTAGTCCTTAATCTGGGTGATGTGGGGGCCAGGCCTCTTTGGATGGAAGCCTGAAAACCCAAACTACGGTTATGGTTAGGGCCTAGGGGCATGGCAAGCCTGATCTGCCAGTGATGAGGTGGGCTCCCTGGTGGGCTGAGTTGAGGGCAGGTGTGAGGTGGCGGGTCAGATTCGGGTTTGAGTCCAGGGGGCACTGATGGTGTGGGTGGCTACAGGGGCTATGCAGGTTTCCCCGCTCTGAGGATTCTGTGCAGCTCCAAATGGCACCATTTCACCCTACGAGGGCAGGTGCATGCCAGTGTGAGTCTTAGGCATCCCCAATCTGGTGGGTTTGGGGTCCAGTCCTCTGGGTATGGAAGCCTGTATATCCCACCTAGGCCTAGGGTTAGGGCCTAGGGACATGGCAGGCCTGATTTGACAACACTGACGTGGACTCCCCTTGGGGCTGAGTTTAGGACATTCATCTGGTGACCCTGAAGAATCAGGGTTTGTGGGGCACCTGGGTGGCTCAGTGGGTTAAAGCCTCTGCCTTTGGCTCAGGTCATGATCTCAGGGTCCTGGGATCGAGCCCTGCATCGGGCTCTCTGCTCACCGGGGAGCCTGCTTCTCTTCCTCTCTCTCTCTCTGCCTGCCTCTCTGCCTACTTGTGATCTCTGTCAAGTAAATAAAATCTTTAAAAAAAAAAAAGAATCAGGGTTTGTCTCCAAGGGGCCACCGGTGGTAGGGGTGGCTATAGGGGAACATGCAGGTTTCTTCCCCTCTGAGGGTTCGGTGCAGCTCCAAATGGCATGGTTTCCATCCATGTGGAGGGCGGATTCCTGGGGTGTTGCTCAGCAGTCCTTAATCCAAGGGGCTTGGGGGCCAGGCCCCTCCAAATGGAGGCCTGAAAACTGAAAATAGGGCTAGGGTTAGGGCCTTGGGTCATTGCAGCCCATATCTGCCGGCTCTGAGGTGGGCTGCCCTCAGGGCTGATGTGGGGTCATATATCCAGCATCACAAGTATCTGGCTTTAAGGCCAGGGGGCTGCCGATGGTCAGGATAGCTTCATGGGGCATGCAGGTTTCTCCCCCTCTGAGGGCTCAGCACAGCTCCAATCACACAGATTCCTACCACGTGGTGTGCGGAGTCCTGGGGTGTCACTCAGAGGTCCTTTATCCGGGGGGTTTGGGGACCGGGACCGTTGGAATGGAAGCCTAAAAACTAAAACTATGGTTTCTGTTAGGGCCTAGAGGCATGGCAGGACAGATCTGCCAGTGCCAAGGCAGTCACTCCAAGGGGCTGAGTAACAAGAGGCATTGGACTCACATGCACCTGGCTCGTAGAGGGTTTTCTCCCAGTGTTGGTGCCATGACCACTCGGTGTCCCAGGCCAGGCCCAGGCGGAGGCCCTGCAGACATGTGCCATAGGAAGCGAGTTCATCGGGGGTCTTCCAGCCAATTCTTATGAGATTTCTGCCCAAATTGATACTGATTTGGGCAGAAATCTCATGAAAATTGGATAGTGTTGGGCGGCGATTTGGGCCATGCTGGTGCCCAAGATCTAGAGCGCTTTCTTGCTCGGTGCATGTCGCTGCCATCTGGGAACACTGGCAGGCCCATATGGTTCCCGCAAGGGCCTCCGGGCAGGGGAGCTTTCTGGTACAGAGTTGAGGGAAGGGTTTTGGTTGGGCATCAGCTGGGAGTTTTCCACCCAGTGTGGCGTCAAAGGTGGGGGATGGCCTCAGGGGGACTTGCAGATTTCTCCCGCTCTGAGGGTTTTCCGCAGCTCTGATTGGCACGGTTTCCTTCTGGGTGGCATGTGGAATCATGGGGTGTATTTCTGGATTCCCCAATTTGAGGGCTTGAGGGACAGGCCCCTGGGGACGGAAGTCTGAACACCCAACTGAGGGTTAGGGCCAGGGCCTAGGGGCATGGCAGGCCCGATCCGCCAGCACCAGGGCTGTCACACCATGGGGCTGAGTAGCAGGATGCGTTGCCATCTCATGTGCCTGACTCATGGGCTTTCTCTCAGGGTTTGGGCCGCAACCACTTGGGAACCCTGTCTAGGGCCAGGCAGAGGCCCTGCAGACATGTGCTGCTGGAAGTGAGTTCTTCGGGAGTTTTCCTGCCAATTCTCACGAGCTTTCAATATTGATTTGGGCAGAGCTCATAAGAATTGGCTGGCATTAGACGACGATTTGGGCTGCACCAGCGCCCGTGGTCTAGAGCACTTTCTCGCTTGGTGCATGTCCTGGCAATCCGGGAATATGGGCCACCCCATGCGGCTCCCCCAAGCGACCCCACACAGGGGAGATTCCTGGGGGCAGAGCTGATGGAAGGGTTCTGGCTGGGCATCAGCTCCCGATTTTTCAGCCCAGTGTGTCGCCAAAGGTGGGGGATGACCTCAGGGGGTCATGTAGGTTTCTCCTGCTGTGAGGGTTTTTCGAAGGTCTGAATGGCAAAGTTTCCTCCTGGGTGGCTGGTGGACTCATGGGGTGTGTTTCAGGGTTTCCCAATTTGAGGGCTCGATGGACAGGCCCCTGGGGAACAAAGACTGAATACCCAACCATGGCTTTGGGCCAGGGCCTAGGGGCATGGCAGGCTTGATTTGCCATCGCCGTGGTGGAGACCCCAGGGGGCTGAGTAGCAGGAGGCATTGGCCTCATGTGTGCCTGACTCGTAGATGGCTTTCTCGTAGGGTTCATGCCATGACCTCTCGGGACCCTGGGCCAGGGCCAAGCAGAGGCCCTGAAGATATGCGCCGCAGGAAACGAGTTCACTGGGGTTTTTCTGAGCAATTCTCATGAGCTTTATACCCAAGTCCATATTGATTTGAGTAGAAAGCTCGTGAGAATTGGCTGGAAAACCCCTGGCGAACTAGCTTCCTGCAATGCATGTCTGCAGGGCCTCTGCCTAGGCCTGGCCTGGGATCCCGAGTTGTTGTGGCTTGAACCCTGCCAGAAAGCCCTCAATGAGTCAGGTGCACGTGAGGCCAATGCCTCCTGCCACTCAGCCTCCTGGGGTTCCCTCCCTGGCGCTGGCAGATGGGGTATGCCATGCCCCTAGGCCCTGGCCCTAACCCTCGCTCAGTTTTTCAGTCTTCCTTTCCCAGGGTCCTATCCCTCAAGCCCTCAATAGGGGCAACCCTGAAACACACCCCAGGAGTCCTCCTGCCAACTAAGAGGAAACCATGCTGTTCAGAGTTGCAGAAACCCACAGAGCAGGAGACATCTGCATGCCCCACCCCACCCCCCAAGGCCATCCCCCACCACTGGTGCCATACTGGGCCCAAAACTTGGAAGCTGACACCGAGCCAGAACCCCTTCCTCAACTCTGCCTCGGAAAGCTCCCCTGTGCTGGGGCCCTCTGGGGAGCCACCTGGTCTCGGCCCATTTCCCAGGTGGCCTCAATATGCACCGAGTGAGAAAGGGCTCTAGACCCTGGGTGACAGAGCAGACCGAATCGCCGCCCAATGCCAGCCAATTCTCATGAGCTTTCTGCCCAAATCGATATCAATTTGGGCAGAAAGCTCATGAGAATTGGTGAGAAAACGCCTGGCAAACTCACTTCTTGCGACGCATGTCTGCAGGGCCTCAGCCTGGGCCTGGACCGGGGACCTGAGTGGTCGGCATGAATCCTGTGAGAACGCCCTCTACGAGTCATGTACACATAAGGCCAAGGCCTTCTGCTTCTCACCCTCTAGGGTTCCCGCCCCAATGATGACGGTTTGGGCCTGCTATGTTCCTAGGTGCTGGACCCAAACCTTGGTTGTGTTTTTAGTGTTCCTTCCCCAGGGTTAGGGTACCAATTTGGGCAGAAAGCTCGTGAGAATTGGCTAGAAAATCGGCAAACTCACATGTCTGCAAGGCCTCCACCGGGGCCTGGCCTGGGATTCCAAGTTGTCATGGCTTGAACCCTGCCAGAACGCCTTCAGTGCATTAGCAGCAAGCAAGGCCAATGCCTCCTGCTGTTCAGCCTCCTAGGGTACCCTCCCAGGCGCTGGCAGATGGGGCCTGCCATGCCCCTAGGCCCTGGCCCTAACCCTTGCTTGGTTTTTCCTCTTCCTTCTCCAGGGGCCTTTCCCTCAAGTCCTCTATTTGGGGAACCCTGAGTCATACCCCATGAGTCCACCTGCCACCCAGGAGGAAACTGCCTTTCGGAGCTTCGGAAAACCCTTAAGAGTGAAAGAAAACTTCCTGCCCCCACTGAAGCCATCCCCAACCTTAGGTGCCACAGCGAGCTGAAAGGTCGGAGGATGATGCCCAGCCACAACCCCTCCCTCAACTCTGCTCCCGGGAAAGCTCCCCTGTGCAGGGGCCCTCGGGCAGGCAGCGTAGTCATGGTCCATTTTCTGGATGGCAGCTCATGCACCGAGCAAGAAATCGCTCTAGTCAATGGGTGACAGTGCGTTCTGAATCACCGCCCAATGCCAGCCAATTCTCACGAGCTTTCTGCCCAAATTGATATCATGAGAATTGGCTGGAAAACCCCTGGTGAACTCGCTTCCTGCAATGCATGTCTGCAGGGCCCCTGCCTCGGCCTGGCCCGGGATCCTGAGTTGTCGAGGCTAGAACTCTGGCAGAAAGCCCTCAGTGAGACAGGAGCATGTGAAGCCAATGCCTCCTGCTACTCAGCCTCCTGGGGTACCCTCCGTGGCGCTGGCAGATGGGGTCTGCCATGCCCCTAGGCCCTGGCCCTAACCTTCGCTTGGTTTTTCCATCTTCCTTTCCCAGGGTCCTGTCCCTCAAGCCCTCAACGGGGTGAACCCTGAAACATATGCCATGAGTCCTCCTGCCACCTTAGAGGAAACCATGCCTTTTGGAGCTGCAGAAAATCCTCAAGACAGAGACACCTGCATGCGCCGCCCCCCCCATCGGTGCCACATTGGGCCAAAACTTCGGAGGCTGACGCCCAGCCAGAACTCCTTCCTCAACTCTCCCCCTGGAAAGCTCCCCTGCACCGGGGCCCTTGGGGGAGCCACGTGGTCATGGCCCATTTCCCAGGGGGCTTCGACACACACCAAGAGAGAAAGGGCTCTACACCACAGGTGACTATGTGGCCCGAATCACCACCCAATGCCGGCCAATTCTCATGAGCTTTCTGCCCAAATTGATATTGATTTGGGCAGAAAGTTTGTGAGAATTGTCTGGAAAAACCCCAGTGAACTCGCTTACTGTGGTGCATATCTGCAGGGCCTCCGTCTGGGCCTGGCCTGGGGACCCGAGTGGTCATGGCCCCAATGCTGCGAGAACGCCCTCTATGAGTCATGCACACACAAGGCCAAGGCTTCCAGATTCTCACCTTCTAAGGTTCCCACCCCACCAAGGTTATGAAGTTAGGGAAATGTGAGGCTGTGCCTCAGGCTGGAGTTTGTGTGCGGCGGCGGGGGTGGGGGGGGCGCTGAATGTGGGTGTGGTGTCAGGGGATATGAAAGTTTCTACAGCTGTGAGGCTTTTGCATAGCTCCAAATAGCAAGGTTTCATTCTGGGGCACAGGAGGAGTCCTGTTTTATGGCTCAGGGATCCCCCATATGGAGAGATTCAAGAGTAGGCCTTTGGGTATGGATGCTGAAAAATCAACCTAGGATTAGGATTAGGGCCTAAGGGCATGGCAAACCCAATCTACTCTCTCTGGCGTGAGCTACCCAGTGGGCTGAGTTGAAAATGGTGCTCAGATAACAAATAACACGGAGGACATGGGGAGATGGAGAGGAGAAGGGAGTTGAGGGAAATTGGGGGGGAGATGAACCATCAGAGACTATGGACTCTGAAAAATAACCTGAGGGTTTGGAAGGGGCGGGGGGTGGGAGGTTGGTGGAGCCTGGTGGTGGGTATTGTGGAGGGCATGCATTGCATGGAGCACTGGGTGTGGTGTAAAACTGTGTATGAGTTCTGATACGCTGAAAAGAAATAAAAAAAAAATGGTGCTCAGGCTGAGAGTCATAATGCGGGCTTGTGTCTCTGGTGGACTTGAACATGGGGGTGGCCTCAGGGGCCATGCATGTTTTACCTTCTCTGACAATTTTACACAGCTCCAAGTAGCAAGGTTTCCTTCTAGGGGGGGCAGGACGATTTCTGTTTTGTGGCCTAGAGGTCCCCCACATGGAGGGATTCGAGACCAGGCCTCTGGGGACAGATGCATGAAAACCCAAGCTAGGATTAGGATTAGGGCCGAGGGGTATGCCAGGTCTGATATGCTGGCTCTGGGGCCAGCTACCTGGGTGGATGACTGTTGGTTGGGGCTCAGGCTGTGTGCCAGAATGAGTATTGGGTTCAGGGCCAGCTTCCATAAATGGGGGTGGTCTTGGAAGCCGTGCAGTTTTCTCCTTATCTGTGGATTTGTGCAGCTCCATAGAGCTTGGTTTCCTCTGGAGGGCAAGCAGAGTCCTGTGGTGTGGCTCCAAAGTCCTCAATCTGAAGGGCTTGTGGGCCAGGACTGGGGACAGAATTTGGAAAACCCAACTTAGGGATAGGGTTAGGGCCTAGGGCATGGCAGGCCTGATCTGCAGACGCTGAGATGAGCTCCATGGGATCTGAAGTCAGGGTGGATTTTGTGTCCATGAGGGCTGCCGATTGTCTTGGTGGCTCATTGGGTCCATGGAGGTTTCTGCTGCCCTGGGGATTCTGTGCAGTTCCAAATAGCAAGGTTTCATTCTGAGGGTCAGGCAGAGTCCTGTTTATGGCTCAGGGGTCACCTAAATGGAGGGATTCGAGACCAGGTGATTGGGTATGAATGACTGGAAACCCAGCCTAGGGTTAGGATTAGAGCCCTGGGGCATGACAGACCTGATCTGCTGGATCTGAGGTGAGCTACCCAAGGGGCTGAGTTGGAAATGGGGCTCTGGCTGTGGGTCACAACGTAGGTTTGTGTCCACGACGGCCTCCAAAAGTGGGGGTGGTCTAAGGGTCATGCAGTGTCCTGCTCTGAGGGTTTTACATAGCTCCAAATAGTAAGGTGTCCTTCTGCGGGGCAGAAAGAGTTCTGCTTTGTAGCTGGGGGTTCCCCCATACAGAGGGATTCGAGACCAGGCCTCTGGGGATAGATGCCTGAAAACCCAAGTGAGGGTTAGGATTAGAGCCTAGGTGAATGTCAGTTCTAATTTGCTGTCTCTGGGGCCAGCGTCCTGGGTGCCTGACTAGAGGTCAGCACTCAGGCTTGTGTTAGACTGTGCATTAGTGTCCATGTCAGCCTACAAAAGAGGGATAGCCTCGGGGACCATGCAGCTTTCTTCAATCTGCATGTTTTATGCTGCTCATAGGGCACAATTTCCTTCTGCAGAGCAGGAAGAGTCCTGTGGTGTGGCTCTGGAGTCCCCAATCTGGAGAGTTTGTAGGCCAGCACTCTGGGGACAGAAGTCAGAAAACCCAAGGCCCTAGGGTTAGGGCCTAGGGCATGTCAGGTCCGATCTACATAGGCTGAGCTCCCCTGGATCTGAAGTTAGGGTGAGTGTCAGGTGGTCGATCAGGCTCGAGTTTGTGTCCATGATGGCTGCCTACTGTGGCTTTGGCCTCATGGGACCATAGAGGTGTCTCCCACCCTGGGGGTTTTGTGTAGCTCCAAATAGCAAGATTTCATTTGGGAGACAGGAGGAGTCCTCCTCTGTGGGTCATGGGTCCCCTATATGGAGGCACTTTGTTTTGTTTTGTATTTAATTTTTAATTTTTAAAATTTCTTTTCAGTGTACCAGAATTCATGTTTATGCATCACACCCAGTGCTCCATGCAATACCTGCCCTCCATAATACCCACCACCAGGTACACCCAACTTCCCACACCCGGCCTCTTCAAAACCCTCAGATTGCTTTTCAGAGTCTCTCATGGTTCATCTCCCCTTTCAGTTTCTCTCAACTCCCTTCTCCTCTCCATGTCCCCATGTCTTCCGTGTTATTTCTTAAGCTCCACAAATAAGTGAAACCATGTGATAATTGACTCTCTCTGCTTGACTTACTTCACTCAGCATAATCTCCTCCAGTACCGTCCATGTTGCTACAAAAGTCGGGTATTCATCCTTTCTGATGGAGGCATAATACTCCATAGTGTATATGGACCACATCTTCCTTTTTCATTCGTCCGTGGAAGGGTATCTTGGTTCTTTTCCACAGTTTGATGACCGTGGCCATTGCTGCTATAAACATTGGGGTACAGATGGCCCTTCTTTTCACTACATCTGTATCTTTGGGGGTAAATACCCAGTAGTGCACTTGCAGGGTCATAGGGGAGCTCTATTTTTAACTTCTTGAGGAATCTCCACACTGTTCTCCAGAGTGGCTGCACCAACTTGCATTCCCACCAACAGTGTAAGAGGGTTCCCCTTTCTCCACATCCTCTCCAACACACGTTGTTTCCTGTCTTGCTAATTTTGGCCATTCTAACTGGTGTAAGGTGGTATCTCAATGTGGTTTTAATTAGAATCTCCCTGATGGCTAGTGATGATGAACATTTTTTCATGTGTCTGATAGCCATTTGTATGTCTTCATTGGAGAAGTGTCTGTTCATGTCTTCTGCCCATTTTTTGACGTGATTATCTGTTTTGTGTGTGTTGAGTGTGAGAAGTTCTTTGTAGATCCTGGATATCAGCCTTTTGTTTGTACTGTCATTTGCAAATATCTTCTCCCATTCCGTGGGTTGCTTCTTTGTTTTGTGGACTGTTTCCTTTGCTGTGCAGAAGCTTTTGATCTTGATGAAGTCCCAAAAATTCATTTTTGCTTTCCCTTCCTTTGCCTTTAGAGACATATCTTGAAAGAAGTTGCTGTGGCTGATATCAAAGAGGTTAGGGCCTATGTTCTCCTCTAGGATTCTGATGGATGCCTCTCTCACATTGAGGTCTTTTATCCATTTCTAGTTTATCTTTGTGTGTGGTGTAAGAGAATGGTCGAGTTTCATTCTTCTACATATAGCTGTCCAATTTTCCCAGCACCATTTATTGAACAGATTGTCTTTTTTCCACTGTATATTTTTTCCTGCTTTGTTGAAGATTATTTGACCATAATAGTTGAGGGCCCATATCTGGGCTCTCTACTCTGTTCCACTGGTCTATGTGTCTGTTTTTATTCCAGTACCATGCTGTCTTGGTGATCTCAGCTTTGTAGTAAAGCTTGAAATCAGGCAACGTGATGCTGCTAGTTTTTTTTTTCCCCCAACATTTCCTTGGCAATTCGGGGTCTCTTCTGATTCCATACAAATTTTAGGATTGTTTGCTACAGCTCTTTGAAAAATACTGGTGGAATTTTGATCGGAATGGCATTAAAAGTATAGATTGCTCTAGGTAGTCCAATCCATGAGCATGGAATTGTCTTCCATCTTTTTGTGTCTTCTTCGATTTCTTTCATGAGTGTTCTGTAGTTCCTCAAGTACAGATCCTTTACCTTTTTGGTTAGGTTTATTCCCAGGTATCTTATGGTTTTTGATGCTATAGTAAATGAAATCAATCCTCTAATTTCCCTTTCTGTGTT
This sequence comes from Mellivora capensis, assembly GCA_004024625.1. Taxonomy (NCBI): domain Eukaryota; kingdom Metazoa; phylum Chordata; class Mammalia; order Carnivora; family Mustelidae; genus Mellivora; species Mellivora capensis. The sequence goes on from PISX010032215.1 coordinate 9,649, forward strand.
TTCATTGTTAGTGTATAAGAAAGCAACTGATTTCTGTGCATCGACTTTGTATCCTGCCACATTACTGAATTGCTGTATGAGTTCTAGTAGTTGGGGGTGGAGTCTTTTGGGTTTTCCATATAAAGTATCATGTCATCTGTGAAGAGAGAGAGTTTGGCTTCTTCATTGCCAGTTTGGATACCTTTTATTTCTCTTTGTTGTCTGATTGCTGTTGCTAGGACTTCAAATACTATGTTGAACAAGAGTGGCGAGAGTGGGCATCCTTGTCGTGTTCCTGATCTCGTAGGGAAGGCTGTGAGCTTTTCCCATTGAGGATGATATTTGCTGTGGGTTTTTCATAGATAGATTTTATGAAGTTCAGGATGTTCCCTCTATCCCTATACTTTAAAGCGTTTAATCAGGAACGGATGCTGGATTTTGTCAAATGCTTTTCTGCAGCAACTGAGAGGACCATGTGGTTCTTCTCTCTTCTCTTATTGATTTGTTCTATCACATTGATTGATTTGCGAATGTTGAACCATCCTTGCAAACCAGGGATGAATCCCACCTGGTCATGGTGGATAATCTTTTTAATGTGCTGTTGGATCCTATTTGCTAGGATCTTGTTGAGAATCTTAGCATCCATATTAATCAGTGATATTGGCCTGAAATTGTCCTTTTTGGTGTAGTTTTTGCCTGGTTTGGGGATCAGGGTAATGCTGGCTTCATAAAAAGATTCTGGAAGTTTTCCTTCTGCTTCAGTTTTTTGAAACAGCTTCAGGAGAATGGGTGTTATTTCTTCTTTGAACGTTTGGTCGAATTCCCCAGGGAATGTCAGGTCCTGGGCTCTTGTTTTTTGGGAGGTTTTTGATCACTGATTCAATCTCGTTACTAGATATCGGTCTATTCACGTTGTCAATTTCTTCCTGGTTTAATTTTGGAAGTTTATAGTTTTCCAGGAATGCATCCATTTCCTCTAGGTTGCTTAACTTATTGGCATATAACTGCTGATAATAATTTCTTATGATTGTTTCTATTTCCTTGGTGTTGTAATCTCTCCCTTTTCATTCATAATTTTATTAATTTGGGCCTTCTCTCTTTTCTTTTGGATTAGTTTGGCCAATGGTTTATCGGTCTTATTGATTCTTTAAAAACACCAGCTTCTAGTTTCATGGATGTGTTCTACTCTATCTCTAGTTTCTATCTCATTTATCTTGCTCTAATCTTGATTATTTACCTTCTTGTGCGTGGGGTTGGCTTAATTTGTTGTTGATTCTCCTGTTCTTTAAGGAGTAGAGACAGCTGGTGTATACTGGATTTTTCAATTTTTTTGAGGGGGGCTTGGATGGCTATGTATTTCCCCCTTAGGACCGCCTTTGCTGTATCCCAAGGGTTTTGGACCAAAGTGTCTTCATTCTCATTGGTTTCCAGGAATTGCTTAAGTTCTTCATTGATCTCCTGGTTGATTCAAGCATTCTTTTTTTAAAAGATTTTATTTATTTGACAGGCAGAGATCGCAGTAGGCAGAGAGGCAGGCAGAGAGAGGGGAAGCAGGCTCCCTGCTGAGCAGAGAGCCAGATGCAGGGCTCGATCCCAGGACCCTGAGATCATGACCTGAGCCGAAGGCAGAGGCTTAACCCACTGAGCCATCCAGGCGCCCCTGATCCAAGCATTCTTAAGCAAGGTGGTCTTTAGCTTCCAGGTGTTTGAATTCCTTCCAAACTTTTCCTTGTGGTTGAGCTCCAGTTTCAAAGCATTGTGATCTGAGAATATGCAGGGAATAATCTCAATCTTTTGGTATCGGTTGAGCCCTGATTTGTGTCACAGTATGTGGTCTCTTCTGGAGAAGGTTCCATGTGCACTCGAGAAGAATGAGTATTCTGTTGTTTTAGGGTGGAATGTTCTGTATATATCTATGAGGTCCATCTGGTCCAATGTGTCATTCAGTGCTCTTGTTTCTTTATTGATTTTCTGCTTGGATGTTCTATTACTGAGAGAGGGGTGTTAAGATCTCCTACTATCAATGTATTCATATCAATATGACTCTTTATCTTGATTAACAGTTTTCTTATGTAATTGGCTGCTCCATATTGGGGGCATAAATATTTACTATTGTTAGATCATCTTGGTGGATAGTCCCTTTAAGAATGATGTAGTGTCCCTCTGTATCTCTGACTACAGTCTTTAGTTTAAAATCTAATTTATCTGATACGAGAATCGCTACCCTGGCCTTCTTTTGAGGCCCAATGGCATGAAAGTTGCTTCTCCATCCCTTCACTTTCAGTCTGGATGTATCCTTAGGTTCAGAATGGGTCTCTTGTAGACAACATGTGGATGGATCCTGTCGTTTTATCCAACCTGCAACCTGTGTCATTTTATGGGTGCATTCTGGCCATTCATGTTGAGAGTGATTATTGAGAGATATGTTTTTATTGACATCATGTTACCTGTGAAGTCTTTGTTTCTATAGATTGTCTCCATATATTTCTGTTCAATGATATTCTTAGGATTTTTCCTCTTTTATAGAACCCCCCCCCCTTAATATTTCCTGCAGTGTAGGCTTGGTGGTCACATACTCTTTTAAACCTTGCTCATCTTGGGAGCTCTTTATCTCTCCATCCATTTTGAATATCAGTCTTGCTGGATAAAGTATTCTTGGCTCCATGTTCTTCTCATTTAGTGCCCTGAATACACCTTGCCAGCCCTTTCTGGCTTGCCAGATTTCTGTGGACAGGTCTGACGTTTTTCTGATGGGCTTTCCTCTGTACGTAAGGAAATTCTTCACCGTAGCTGCTTTCAAGAGCTCCTGTCTACAATTATGATTCATCATTTTTGCTATCAGGTGTCTCAAGGTCTTTCTTGATTCTGTGATCTTGGGGGGAGACCGTTCTGCCTCTAGTACAGGAACGCTGGTTCCATTTGCGAAATTGGGAAAATTTTCATGGAGAATTTGTTCAACTATATCTTCTAGTCCTCTTTCTTTCTCCTCCCCCTCAGGGGTTCCAATAATTCTGACGTTGGAACGTTTCATGGTGTCATTTATTTCCCTAATTCTGTTTTTGTGGCTTCTAAGCTGTTTGTTCCAGGCTTCCTCCTGATCCTTTTTCTCTCTTTTTCCTGCAGATCACTAATTCTATCTTCTGTCTCGGTTACCCTAGCTTTTAGAGAATTTAGATTTGATTGGAACTCATTGAGAACATTGTGAGCATCATCCATGGTGGCTTTCACTTCTTCCCTAATCAATTCCATTTTGTCATCAAGGGCTTTCTCCAACCTAGCTATTGCCTGGAAAATTGTTAGCCTGAATTCCCTTTCCGACATACTGTCTATGTCCATATCCAGTAGCTCTGATGCAGAAGGCCCAGTCTCTGAATTTTTCTTCTGTTGGGCATTCCTTTTCCTCGTCATTTTGGTGAGAGATGGCTGAACAGATGTAGCTGGATGTATCGACCGTGGTGCAGGCAAGGTGCACCCTGGAATGCTTCTGTCCACTGGCGTCTTCTGCCCCTGTAGAGATCAGAAATATATAATTCTAATCTCAGGCTGATTTCATGGGTGATCAGAGTTCTTTGGTAGGTAATCAGCTCACTTTAGGGGACAGGTTGAAACGGTGCCTCCTCCTACTTGTCTGCCATCTTGTCTCCCCTGGAGGTTTTGAGAGTAGGGACCTGGGAATGGATGCCTGGAAACCCGACCTAGGGTTAACATTTGGGCCTAAGGGCATAGCAGGTCCGATCTGCTGTCTCTGAGGCAAAGTATTTAGCTGGCTTGGTTGAAAACAGGGATCAGGCTGATGGTTACAATGCATGTTTGTGTCCAGGAAGGGTCTCTGTAGTGGGGGTGGCCTCAGGGGTCATGCAGAGTTCTCCTTCTCTGAAGGTTTTAAACAGCTCCAAATAGCAGGGTTTCCTTCTGCAGAACAGGGGGAGTTCTGTTTTTTGGCTCAGGTGTCCCCCATCAAGAGGGATTGGAGATCAGCCCTCTGGGGACAGATGCCAGCAAACAGAAGCTAAGCTTAGGATTACAGCCTCGGGGGATGGCAGGTCTGATTTCCTGGCTCTGTGGCCATCTACCTGTGTGGTTGATTTGAGAAAGGGGCTCAGAGTGTGTCAGACTGTGCATTAGTGTCAAGAGTGGCCTATGAAATTGGGGTGGCCTTAGGGGCCATGCAGGTTTCCCTAATCTGGGGGTTTGTGTAGTTCCATAGGGCACGGTTTCCTTCCGGAGGACAGCCAGAGTCCTGTGGTGTGACCTTGGAGTCCCCGTTCTGGAGGGCTTGTGGGCAAGGACCCTGTGGACGAATGTCTGAAAACACACAGGGTTAGTGTTAGGGTGCAAGGCATCTAATATGCAGATCTGATATGCAGATGTGAGGTGAGTGTCAGGTGGTTGCTCAGGCTGGAGTTTGTGTCCATGAGTGCTGCTTAATGTGGGGAAGGCCTCATGGTGCCATGGAGGCTTCTCCCGCTCAGGGTTTTTGTGCAGCTCTGAATGGCATGGTTTCCTCCTGGGTGGCAGACAGACTTCTGAGGATGATACTAGGTTTCCCAATATGGAGGGCTCAGGGGACAGGCCCCTGTGGACAGAGGGTGAAAACCCAACTGAGTGTTAGGGCCAGGGCCTAGGGGCATGGAAGGCCTGATCCGCCAGCTCCAGGGCGGGCACCCTAGTGGGCTGAGTAGTGGGAGTCATTGGCATTGTGTACGCCTGCCTCATAGTTTTCTTTCTCGCAGGGTTCGGGCCACGACCACTCGGGACCCTGGGTCAGGCCCAGTAGGTGGCCCTGTGGGCCTGCGCTGCCAGAATCGGGTTCGCCTGGTGTTTTCTGGCCAATTCTCATGAGCTTTCTGCCCAAATTGATATCGATTTTTGCAGAAAGCTCGTAAGAATTGGCTGGCATTGCACAGCAATTCTGGCCTCACTGGTGCCCATGGTCTAGGGTGTTTTGTTACTAGGTGCATTTCTGGGTGTAGCTCAAGGGTCCCCAATCTGGAGGGCTTTGGGGCCAGGCCCCTGGGGACGGAAACCTGAGAAGCCAAACTTGAGTTAGGTTTAGAGCCTAGGGGCATGGGAAGTCCGATCTGCTGGTGCTGAGGTGGGATCCCTGGGGGCTGAGTTGAGCACGGGGTCATGAAGCACGTTAGTCTGTGCATTTGTGGCCAGGGAGGGCTGTCAACTTTGGGGGTGTCCTCAGGGATTCATGCAGGTTGTTCCATTCTCAGGGTTCTGCACAGCTTCGAATGGCATGGTTTCCTCCTGGGTGGCAGGCAGAGTCCTGGTGTGTGGCTCAGAGGTCCGCAATCTGTAGGGACAGTGCCAGTGTGACTTTAGACCTGTGGAGGGGTTGGGAGCTGTATTAGAAATCTTTCGAAGACCCAGCAGTGCCAGTTTCAGCCACTGGAGGGAGTGGTGAGCTGTGGTGGGAGAGATCATGGAAGGCATGGCAATGCTGCTTGCCACCGCTGGAGGCAGTGCCGAGCTGCAGTAGGAAACAGGCCCGAGAGGAATCCCTGCAGCCAGCTGGCTCTGAGGGCAGTGGTGAGGTGCGGGGTGAGAGACCCTGAAAGGTGAGGCACTGCAGCTTGTTTTTACAGGGGGGAGTGGTGAGCTGAAGACTCTCTGTTTCTCCAGGCTCAAGAGTGGTGGTAACAGGGACGCCTGGGTGGCTCAGTTGGTTAAGCGGCTGCCTTCGGCTCAGGTCATGATCCCAGCGTCCTGGGATCGAGTCCCACATCGGGCTCCTTGCTCGGCATGGAGCCTGCTTCTCCCTCTGCCTCTGCCTGCCAGTCTGTCTGCCTGTGCTCGCTCGCTCTCTCTCCCTCTCTCTCTGACAAATAAATAAATAAAATCTTTAAAAAAAAAAAAAAGAGTGGTGGTAACAACCCCTGGAGCCGGACCCCCACTCAGCCTTGTGCCCCGTTTCCCCAGGTGTGCTGGTAATGTGCTGTCACGATGGTTCAGGAGGGTCCTCCCAGTGGGGGTCTGGAGCCGGGGAAAACCCGGCTCATGGTGCATTTGGAACCGAGGAGTTGAGTGTTTGTTTGGAAGAGTCTATTTGCTTCTCTAAAAAGGACAAGGGCATTGGTCGGCTTTAGAAGGAAGTGAATGGCAACTTAAGAAACAAGCATGTGTCTCTCCTTCTCCCAGGAATCAGAGCAGGTGTGCAGGCTTTAGGTGGGAGGTGCCTGCTTATCCCCACCTGACAACCCTTCTTCACTCTGGCTCCACAAGACGGGAAGTTTGGAAATCAGCGTCTGACTCAGTCATGCAGCTTGTCCCAGGACGTCAGCGTTCAGAGAAAACAGCAGGCCCATTGGGCACAAGGTCACATCCATGGCAGGATGGGAGGTAAAACTTCTCTTTCACCCCAAACCTCCTGGGCTTTTCTCTTGTCTCCAGTGGAGACACAAGGTCACAATGAAGCAGCTGTCAGCATTCTAGAGTGGGTGCCAGAGTTCCTGAGTTTCCCTGCAGGGAGCACCTGGCAGGGGAATCTCATTTTCTCCATTTATTTCTGGCTTACAAAGGTATTTGGAACATCTCTTTCCTAGGCAATCCCTTGGAGTCAAGAGGGAAGGTGAGATTGACTCAATGTGTGTTTGGAACCTAGTGTTCCTTCCTCTAACAGTGGTTATCCCAGTGGTCCTAGGCTG
>PISX010032216.1:0-16460 GCA_004024625.1 Mellivora capensis
TTTTTTAAATTCTTAAAAAAAGAAATATATATATATTTCTTTTTTATATTTTTCTTTGTTTTCTTTTTTAATTTTTTTTAAATTATAAATTTAAAAATTGTTTTTAATTATAAATTTAAAAATAAAAATTATATATAAAAAATAAAAATTTTTTAATATACATATATTAGACTGATGACTAGAGCAGGGTCACCCACTTAATTTTGGGAGTATTTTGGTCTCTTAGAAGAAACTATCTCCCAAAATTTTAAAGAATGAAAAACGTATATAAGGGTAAACACAATGAAGGGATGGAATATGCCTATAAAGATGAAAAAAATATTTTTTTTCATTTCTAAAAAAGGAGTTGATAAATTAAGTTGGTTGGGAGAATAAAGAAAAAGAAAGTGGAGAGAATTTGCTCGGGCTGGAGACTAGAACAAGCCCGGAGCTAGATTTAGGGTATATTTTGATCTATTAGGAGAAGTTGTACCCCAAATTTTTTAGAAGAAAAAACCCTATGTGTATACAAAAGATAAAGTTAAATACAATGAAGGATAAAATATGACTATAATAATGAAGGTTCAAAAAAGTTTATTATTATTATTTTTTTATGGAAGGTATTGTTAAGATAAACTAGTTAAAGAATATTAAAAAAGAAAAGGGTAAAAATTTAAAAAAATGGCAATTGAAAAAATTAAATTCAAAAAATTAAATTAACTGCAATACTAAAGAATCATGGGGAGAAAGCCATGAGTTCTGTGCTTTGCTTTCTCCTCCTCTGGAATTCTGCTGCTCTCCTTGGTAAGTGAAGTTGGTCTTGGCTGGATTTCTTGTTGATCTTCTGGGGTAGGGACCTGTTGTAGTGATTCTCAAGTGTCTTTACCCAATGCGGAATTGCACCGCCTTTAGCAGTGGCCAGGCTAAGTAATCCACGGGGGTTCGCTTTCAGGAGTTTTTGTTCCCTGAACACTTTCCATAGAGTTCCGGAGGACGGGAATGAAAATGGTGACCTCCCAATTTCTGACCCGGAGGAGCCGAGAGCTCGGGGCCCCACTCCTCAGTGCACCTTCAGAGAAAAGCCCCAATCACTCCTGTCTCCCTGGCCTCCGGTGGTGCTCCAAGCTCACCAAGGCTGCGACCCGTTCAAGGTAACCCCGAGCTGAGAGCTCACTCCTCAGCTCTGTCTCTGTAGCCGACTTCCCCGCTCTAATACCTGCGAGCTCTGCGACACTCAGACACCCCCAATCCTTCTGTTGCCCTGCGGGACCTGGGGCCACACTGACCCCACGTGGGCTTCACCCCGGTTTAGCCTCTGGAGCGATGACCCTCAGTGGAGCAGACTTTTAAAAGTTCTGATTTTGTGCTCTGTTGCTCCGCCGCTTGCTGGGATCCAGCCCCTCCCCCCGCATTCTATCTTCCTGTCGCTTTGGATTCACTTCTCCGCTGGTCCTACTTTTCAGAAAGTGGTCGATTTTCTATTTCAAGAATTGCTGTTCTTCTCCGATATCCCGTTGGATTTGTAGGTGTTTGCAATGGTTTGATAAGCTATGTAGCTGATCTCCTGCTACCTGATGTAGTCTCAGCCTGCTACTTCTCTGCCATCTTCTGTGTAATGTTTTTATAAAATAATATACAGTCTCTGACTGAAGTCAGTGGATATTTGAAAATCTCAGAGGACACAACACCCATGGAGAATAGGCAGACACAATTAATCTCTCAAATTAGGGGAAAATGATGCTTTCAGATTTCTCACTCACTGCAAGTAATGATCACATGTTACAGCCTCTTTTGTGTGTCACAGTCTACATAAGAAGCATTACTTGAAAGTGAAAGTTCACAAGAAAAACAAAGACATACAATTTTATTTGCTTTCCCTCTAAAATCCTGACAACAATGACAAGTCATCTCCAAATTAACTTAACATACATATAGGAAGAGGTGTGCACAAGACAGATGGAAATTGTCCATGCTGGACATGCCAATGAACCTGATGATCAGTTTTAGAGAATTTGATACATTTGAGTTTCTGCTATTAATTTATTCATTCTGAGTTCCCATCTAGATGAAACAAGTGAGGACCCCCCCCCACACACACACATACACACACACTTTACCTTCTCCTCTACTTCCCTATACCTTAGAAAGACATTCCTTATTTAATGAAATATTGCTGCAGGCAGTGGTCATATGAGGGCTTCTTTTGAAAATGTGAAACAAAAAACAAGTGTGCAAAAATGTGGTTTTATAGACTTCAACATCAACTAATTCTGCTTTTTGGAGGTATTGATATATAATTTCATTGTTAATCTGTATTTAATGTGAAAATTATTTAAAAACATGTAATGATAACAAAAGAACATATATTTAAATCAATTGTTAACATTTTGATTCCTTACTCTTACTCTTATCTTAACGGGCCCAAAGATTTATACTTTTGGCATTTAAGATGGAAGCTTTAGGTACTCATGTGCAGATTAAGAGAGAACTTGTGTAAATCCCTTTCTGTATTTACAGGGATATTTAGCCTTGGCTCCCCCTACATTAAAAACTGCGGAGCTGAAAAAGCTGGATATTTAAATTGTCAGTGTACTCTACTTCTTACCAAGTCCTCTGAAGTATGTCTAACACCATTCGTTATAATGTGCAGACAATTACTACCTATTACCCCATGTTTGGATATCAGACAGGGCCCAGTTTTTTCTGGGCGGTTCATAGTCAGGCATTTAAATGCATGTTTTGTTTTGTTTTTTAAAGATTTTATTTTATTTATTTGACAGACAGAGATCACAAGTAGGCAGAGAGGCAGGCAGAGAGAAAGGGGGAAGCAGGCTCCCTGCTGAGCAGAGAGCCCAATGTGGGGCTCGATCCCAGGACCCTGAGATCATGACCTGAGCCAAAGGCAGAGGCTTAACCCACTGAGCCACCCAGACACCCCTAAATACATGGGGTTAAAACCACAAGCATTCAGCTTTATCACTTCAACTTCCTTGGTGATTCTACAGCCTAATGGAGTCCGCTTTTTCTTTTAAACTTTATAAGAAATTTTCCCATAAATCTCCAGGTCCGTAATCACACTTCATTTTGTAAACCAGCCTTCAGTGTGTCTGCCATTTCCCATTAGTTTCTTTTCTCTGGGAGAAGGCTCTCTTTTTCATGGATACACAATGCAACCAGAATGCATTATTTATGAGCTTGGATTCCAGGGCTCGTAGTCATAATACATCTGTTACAATCTCTGAAATATGAAGATTAAAAAAAAAAGTTGACTTTACTCTTTAAATAGGTACATAGACTAGCTTTGAATGTGCAGCTTTAGACTTTCACGACCCCGTGAAGGAGAACTCTATCACTCAAGGAAGGACTCTCCAGTGACAGTCTGTCCCTGGGCATCATCCATATGATGTAGGTTTGATAATATATTGCCAAGTGTTGCACATCAGCGAGCACTGGGGTGAGGAGAAAAGTCACTTTAATCAATTATTAGTGTTATGTATCATCACAGTGTCATCAGCTGGCACTCAAGAACACAAACCTGTAGAGAAGAGGTTATATCACCGCTATTTTCATTAGTCGTACCTTTGAATCCAAGGTGAATAAAAGAAAGATTGTTAAGGGATTCCTCAAAAAATGCTGTGATCTCAAAGTTTATGCAACACTGTCAACGTTGTCAGGTAACAAATAGAAATGTTAGTTCAATTTTCTCTTTAGAGTTTTAAGCTATTTGAAAATTCTACTCACAAGTTCTATGTGACATTGCTTCCTTCAGAGTACACTTGATTGTGGATCCTGACTACTTTAAAGATTATTTTATAAAACATGTACATACATACACACATCTACAAACACATACACCTATACAAAGACTTACACACACACAAACACAGATGCACACACACCCTTATATAAACACATATACACAAACACACCTACACAAACATACACACATCTATATGAACACATACACACACCTACACATACATGCACACATATACACATACCAACGCAAACACATACACATACTTAAAAAAATCCACACACATACATGCACACACACCTACATAAACATATGCCCACACAAACACACCTAACACAAACATAGGCACACACACATACACACACCTAACAAACCTACATGCACACACATACACACACACATACACATAGGCACATTCACCTACACCTAACACACCTAACACAAACATAGGCACACACATATACACACCTAACACAAACATATGCATATACACAAACATACACACACCTGCACAAACCTATGTGTACACACAGGTACACACACCTAACACACATACACACACACAAACATGCACACAACTACACAACATCCACACATACAAATACCTACACACACATACACACTAACACATGCATGAACAAACCCACACACACATATATATGCAGAAGCACTAAAAAAGAGAACTGCCAACTTCTCTTCCTCTTTTTTTTATAAACTTCTATTAATCTACCTTTAATATTTTTTTTCAAAAATAATTACAAATACAAACTCATAAAGCTATATGCCTGTTTCCTCCTTCCTTTCATTTTTTAAAAAATTTCAATTTAATTCTAGTGAAAAAACATCTTGTGTTCTTTTCTTGCAAAACACATCCCTATTCTAGTTACTATAAAATTTTAAGTTTGAAAAGAAGTACTACCAAACATTCGCTTTAAGCTAGCAGTTGCTTAAAAAAAATATTGCTTAACAATTAATTAGATGAAGAGGAAGTTGTAGGTTAGAACCACAGGGCCAGGCACAGTCAGCTTGTCTCTCTCCTAGTGGGTCTGGTCAGAGGAATTTCTGGCTGTCAACAGTGGCCAAGTCTAGCCAAACTTGAACAGGCCCCTAACAGGGAATTTCCCTGTTGTCTCAGAGTTCTATGGGAGATCCAAAAATTATAACAGATGATATTTCCCCATGCACTCTAAAGAACAGTGCTAGTTAGGCTTCTAGAGTAAACGTATGAAACTATCTGAAATCACTTCTTCCTACCACTCTCCAATGTGTGTAGGCATTTCCTGCCTGTCCTTCAAAACTTATCCAAAAGCCACTCCTGAAAGTATCGCTCAAATATCTCTTATTTATTTATTTATTTTTGAGAGAGAGAGATAAGAGAGAGAGAGAGGTGAGCAGGGAAGAGAGGGGAGGGGAGGAGCAGAGGGAGAGGGGGAGAGAGTCTTAAGCAGGCTCCACGTCCAGCCCTATGGCAGCACTCTGGGTGGAACTTGACCTTACCACCCTGAGTTGGTGACCTGAGCTGATATCAAGAGACTGAGCTACCCAGGTGCCCTCAAATGTCTTTTAAACTCCTTAAGTATAGCTAGGGGCTCTCTTAGCATCATGTCCGTAACACTTTGTTGCTATCACTGTTTCATTAAACCACAAAATTCCTTATAATATTATGTCTCTTTTGATGAATGGTAAGGCCTCGATTCCAAGGACTGCATCCTTCTTATTACGCTCCCATCTCCTAAAGTCTAAACAAGGGAAGACTTTCTCTGTTGAAATTAAATGGAGTTCACCTTTGATATGTATATAAAAAGTAGACTTGGAATGTATAGTCATTCTCCCTAGGATATTTCCAACACATAAGAATATAAACTGACATATGTAATCAAGAATATTCAAAGTTTCATCTACTCAAATTTGGCTAAAGACTGACGTTTTCAGCTGCCATCCAGATTCCGTGAATCTGACCTTTGGAGAGGGTTTTCTGAGTCTCAAATTCATTCTTAAATCTAGAACTATACTTCTACTGACTGACATTTCCATTGCATCTAAATGATCCCAAGGCTCATCTAGAACATTGCTATCTGCCTTAACTTTCCTAAGATGAAATTGATAATTCTGTACCAACCTCCATTTCTATCTGGGTATTACCTCAGGTTGTCAAAAGTATCAGAAATTAAAAACAAAACAAAACACAAAACAACAACAACAACAAAAACAGGACTAGAAATATAGAGGAGTAGTTTGTAGGTCTAACTTTGTTACTATTAGCGTGATTTTGATTAAGTTAAATTCACTATTCAGGATTCACAGGCACCAAAAAACTAAGACTATTTACTGATATCTAAAGATTATTCTTTGAGGCTCCTGGGTGGCTCAGTCTTTCAGTGTCTGCCTTCAGCTCAGGTCATGATTCCAAAGTCCCAAGATTGAGCCCCCCATTGGGCTCCCTGCTTGGCAGGGAGTCTGCTTCTCCCTCTGCCCCTCCCCCATCTTGGGCTCTCTCTGTCTCTCTTTCCCACTCTCTGTCAAATAAATGAATAAAATCTTTTAAAGGTTATTATTTGTCTGTTATTGCTTAGGCCTCAGTTTTTCCTTCTTCCCTATGAAAGCTCAAATAGCTCCTCTGAATTTTTTTTCAATTTTCTTCCATGAGATTAACAATTTATTTGTGAATTCTACCTTAGTTTATTTATTTAACAGACATGCCATAAACTTCCAAGACACGTCCTATTCTAGGCACTGTATAAAATTTAACAAAGTATGTTAAAATTTGCTCTAAGTATTTACTGCTCAATTTTATCAAGTAGAAATTATTTTATTGATAACTATAGATCTTTTACATATCATTCATGAACTCTTTTCAAAATTATAACTATAATTAGGCATTTTTAATTAAATATAATATATAGGGTGCCTGGGTGGCTCAGTGGGTTAAAGCCTCTGCCTTTGGCTCAGGTCATGATCTCAGGGTCCTGGGATCGAGTCCTGCATCGGGTTCTCTGCTCAGCAGAGAGCCTGCTTCCTCCTCTCTCTCTCTCTCTCTCTCTACCTGCCTCTCTGCCTACTTGTGATCTCTGTCAAATAAACAAATAAAATCTTTAAAAAATTAATATATAATATAAAATAATTTATATAACATGTAACATAAACCATGTAATAAATATTACATATAAAATATATGAAAATATAGTGGGAATATTAGACATTATAAATGAGCAAAAGTAGTGAAAAAACAAAATCTATAATCTTATAACCTAGAGGTATATGATATATATATGATTTTGTATGTTGTATTTATATATTATATATATTATACAAAGTGTATATATTACACAAATGAAACTGAATCCACTTCTTATTTTAGAGCCTATTTTTTTAAAGATTTCATTTATTTATTTGAGAGAGAGAGCACATAAGCAGTGGGAGGGGCAGAGGGTAGAAACAGACTCCCTGCTGAGCAGGGAGCCCGATGAGAGATTCAATTCCGGGACCCCAGGATCATGACCTGAGCTGAAGGCAGACACTTAACGACTGAGACACCCAGGCGTCCTATAGCCCATTTTTGTTGATGAAATATCATGACTATTTGTAAATCAATAAATAATCATCTAAAACAATAGATCTGTCCAGCAATAAAAGAAATCCATGTACTTCTTTTAAATATGAAGCAGCATTTACTTGTTTTCATATTTAGATGAAGAGATATAATGATTACAGGGAAGTGAAGTAATAATGGTTTTAGGGACTGTTAGAAATCAAGAAGTGGGAATTTAATCTTGTTTAACGATGGAGATGTTAGTCCATGACTGTAGATAGTGAGGAACTTGGTCTTGGCAGAGCTCGGCTCTCCTGTCTCATATCCTTCTCCTGCTGGGGTCTCAACACAGGCACATCCCTGCGCCACCACAGTTCTGTCTTGGGCCCAGCTGCCACTGAATGTGCAGGGTATAGCTTTGATCTACTGAAAAGCTCAGGCTCTCCCTGGGGATTAGGCTGTCAGTCAGAGTAGAGACAGTATACCACTTGTCAGAAACTCTGCTCTAGTAACACACAAAAAGGATTAAAAATAATAAGACTCAGTACATCTTCACACTGAACCTGTCTCTATTTTTTAATGTCACTTCTTGTCACTTACTATTTGCAACAATTCTCATTACTAGCAAGTCAAAGCTGTATATTTGAGCAACTATTTGATTGTTCTGCCAGAAGTGGCCTGGTCAGTCTATTAAAGAGTTAGTGGCCGAGTGTTACTTCACTGTTATAATAGAGAGCAGAGAAATTGACTAGCCATCACACATGCTTAAATTATGTGCTTATACAATGCTACTGATTAGTATAAAACTGATATTTCCTGCTAAAATTTAGTGTCTTTTGAACTACTTGTCACTTTGCCATCACTAAAATTAAAACATCTGATTTTGGTTTCTAGATTCAGATTATCACCAGCTGTGTAAATTTGTAAATCTAGAGTCATTGCACTATCCTTTTACACTAAAATGCTCACAGAAAATAAAACTTAATGGATATAATGGCTTTAATTTTAATCTCAGTTCTTTGCTTTAGACTCTTTATATGTTAACATGTTAATTATTCTAATTTTAGTTCTTCAGCCATTTTTTTTTTCAAAAAATTTTATTTGATGTCTGTTTTATATTGGACACTATTCCAGAAGCTGATGAAAATAGCAATGAACAAAAAGGGAAGTCCCTTGTCTTCACTTGAGTTTTTATTCCAGTAAGCAGAGATACAGTAAATAACAAACCAAAAAAATGAAAAACATCATTACATGTTATTATCATACTATGATGAAAATCAAGAAAAAATAACAGAGTCCCATAAGAAACTGAGAGCATACTCAAATTAAATAGATTCCACACTAGAATAATCCGAACAAAATCATATGTTTGTTTCCTTGCTCATTTGTTTTATTTCTAAGAAAGGGCCATTTAGAGATATTTGAGCTTAGTGGAAAGACAGGAAACAGGTAAGAGCTAAGAAGAGCTGAGTTATAACCAACCCTAGACCAGAGAAGACAGGAGGTGGGAAGAGTGACTGGAGACCACAGGGGACCAGGCTATGTCATAAGGATACATCCAGCCCAAGAAAATGTCACAAAGATGGAGGTGAGGTGATGGCTTCCCTGGCTCAGCTCTCATCTTTCATTCCGACCTCCTGCCAGAGCTCTTCACTTATTGAAGCCAACCAGAACCTAGGAAAATGGAGGCCTGTTGACATATTCGGTACATGTGAGTCTCCCTGAGAAGAAGGCAAAGTGGATGACAGTAAAATCTGCAGGGGTGAAGGGAAGAAATTCAGAAAGTAAGGAAATCCAAAAAGACACAGCAATGTGTCCACATTGCTGTTGGCTCTCCAGGTCTCCAGGAAAGAGTAGAGATCAGGGATAAATGTGAAAGTGTTGATGGAGGGATGCTATTTAAACATCAGGATGGAATCCTGCACCCAAGGAAAGAGTGCAGGATGAGTAAACCTCCCCACTTGGTGACTGCCAAAACTGTAAATGGAAAGACACAAACCTCATGGGACCAGACTGACAATTAGCAGAGAAACCTCACGTATTCTCCCATCTAACTTATAAACAGCATTCTCCAACTTCTTCACGTTTCAGTTCCCAAAAGGAATATGGGAGACACTGTGTGTGCACAATTTTTAGTACACTAAATCAGCTTTCAAATCATTGTACAACAGCTTTCAAATCAAATCACTGTACAACATTAAGTGAAGGTACTATTTAGCAAATTTAAGTACAGACATTGTTTTCTATAATAAAAAAATATGGATACAGAAAAACTATGGGTACTATCTGGCGAGGTGATAAACTGTTAGGGTTTGTAGATATGCTCCTGAAGTCCCAAGCATGGAAGTTACATTTCAGGATTTGGAGTGCAGTAGAAATATAACCCAAAGGAGGGAACTTGTGACATGCCCCTTTCCCTTCACTGGGTATCATAAGGGTCTCATGATAAGTGAATTCACGGGGTACAGTAGAAACTCAGAAAATAATGTATCTTTGAAATGGGGGGCTAGAACATTTCACTTTGATTTAATGGGCAGTGAGAAGTTTGGAAAATTTTGGACAAAGAATTAAAACTATCATTTGTGTATATAATGTGATTGTGTGTCGGAAAGATAAATCTGTTTATAATATCCATGAGAACTGGAAAGTCCTGAAGTTGGAGGCAGATAGGCAGACTAAAAATTATGATAACAGCCTGTGATATAAGTAATGGAACTTGGTTATTACAAACTGCAAATTCTTAATGAATCTTACTATTCTGGCCTCATTCCAGATCTTGATCTGAATTTCTGAGATTTTAAATACCATCTTTATATATCAAATTCACTTACACTGTCCACCTTCTGCGAGTAACAAACTTGGAAATGAGCCTATATCCTTTTAATTTCTTCTTAGCTATCTTTTAAGAATTTCTGTCTAATTTATCCAAATGAGAATATTAATGCCTATTATCCCTCTAGCCCCACTCCAGTCTTATCCAAACTCCTCAAAATGGACATGCAATTCCATTTGCTCATTTTCTTTTCACTTTTTCACCTGGAAAATATTTTTAAGATGTACCTTAAATCTCACTTCCTCCATAAGCATGTCCTAAGCTTCTCTGGCATCAAAAAAAGACTTTTTTGTACTCTCATACGCATTTCTACATATATTCATTGCTATGCTTCTGCTTTTTTTTTTAAAGATTTTATTTATTTATTTGTCAGAGAGAGAGAGAGAGAGCGAGCGAGCACAGCAGAGTGGCAGGCAGAGGCAGAGGGAGAAGCAGGCTCCCTGCTGAGCAAGGAGACCAATGTGGAACTCGATCCCAGGACACTGGGATCATGACCTGAGCCGAAGGCAGCCGCTTAACCAACTGAGCCACCCAGGCGTCCCTATGCTTCTGCTTTTTATAATTGTTTTCCCTATCCCATTTTCCCTGCTATTCTGAGAGCTCTATTAAGAAAACAAGTCTATTTAATGTGTATATAGCTTCTATCACATTTCCTGGGCACATATCATGTGCCTAACAAATGCTTGTTAAAATATACTTTAAGTAGTGCTCAGACTTACATTTTATTGTTTATTTTTAATATTTGTCTTTTATAGATTTATCTTTTTATTAGAAAATGCATCAAGCTAAAATTAGAATCATCTTTGTCATCAAATAGCAGTAACAGTGACACTAAGCGTTTGTGGTATGAAGACATATACTGCATCTATTTGTGGTAAATTGCCCAAATTGTGTGCATAGTATCTCAGAGAAAATAATACTCCTCCTGGAGTCATAACCTGACCAGCCCCATAAAGCTTAAAAAAATATTATATTTATCCATGATTAATACATAACTTAATATTAGATTGCAGCCCATATGTGATTTGCATTTTCCCCTTTGGAAAATTGAGGTTCTTTGTATGGATTGTGTGTGACATGCTTTGAATGAAAACTACATAACGTTCTTTTTTTTTTTTTTTTTAAGATTTTATTTATTTATTTGACAGACAGAGATCACAAATAGGCAGAGAGAGGGGAGGAAGCAGGCTCCCCTCTGAGCAGTGAGCCCGATGCGGGGCTCGATCCCAAGACCCTGGGATCATGCCCTGGGCCAAAGGCAGAGGCTTTAACCCACTGAGCCACCCAGGCGCCCCAAAACTACATAAAATTATACATATACATAACATATCTGTAACCAAAATAGATTATTTGTTAAAATGGCATTGGAATTGATGGTATATGTTTCACCATCAGTGATGGTATATTTTTCTCAATCAGTGAAAAAATTAGAAAAATGTGACAGAAGGAATGTGTTTTAGAATTTACTAACAAGCCATCACTTTCTCTGAAGTCCTATTAAAATTTTTCCTCTTCATATGGCACTTGGGTGGCTCAGTGTGTTAAGCCTCTGCCTTTGGCTCAGGTCATGATCTCAGGGTCCTTAGATCGAGCCCCTCATTGGGCTCTCTGTTCAGCGAGGAGCCTACTACACCCCCCCCCCCCCACTGCCTGCCTCTCTTCTCTGCCTACTTGTGATTTCTGTCTGTCAAATAAATAAATAAAATCTTTAATTTTTTTTTCCTTTTCACAGTAAACATATGGGTTTTTTGATAGTTGATGGTATTAAGTACTTGAATAGTATGAGGCAAACTGAAAAAAAAAAATGGTCTTATCACACTCTGAGAGCAATAAAATGAACATAAGTTTAAGAAGACATTCTTCATCAAACTAGAAAAATTAGCCTGTTTGTCAGGATAATATTCTTTTAATTGAATATTTAAACTGCATTATATTTTTCATTAATTTTGCCTGAAAAAATTACATATAGATTTATATCCAATTTGATTAAATTAATTTATTTATCCATCCATGCTAATCTCCTGGACACTGGAAATCTTAGATTTTTGGATATTATATATAAAAATAAACTTTTAAATAAAAAAGTAGCAAGTGTATACTAAGGAACAAATTTAGCTAGACAGTTTTTCCTCAAAATTCTTGATTCAAAGGCACTTGGGGGGCACAGTCAGTTAAGCAACTGACTTTTGGTTTAAGGTCAGGTGATCTCAGGGTCTTGAGATCAAGCCCCTTGTCCGGCTCCACACTCCGCAGGGAGTCTGCTTGAGATTCTCTCTCCTTCTCCCTCTCCCTCTCCTGCTTGTGCTTTCTCTCAAAAAAAAAAAAAAAAAAAAAATCCTTAAAAGGATTATTGACTCAACCTCATATGTTCTAAAGTAAGGTGTCTGGCTATGCCAGAAAACCTTACTGATTATAAATATTCTTGTTGTAGGACATGAAGAAGAAAGAAGTCAACATGAAATACTACTTATCTTTAGAATTATAGGTTGAAAACCAGGAACCAACCATGACCTATTTTATTCCATAACACCCATAACTATGATTGCTTTTGTTAATCATAACCATACAAATTATATCAGTATTTTATGACTTAATGCCTTGCATGCTTTCTTGACACTGTTTTTTTCACAGTTTGAGCCCTTTGAAAGATCATTCTCACATGGATGGTTTTCAGTATCCACACTCTCCACCCATTTTCTAAAAATTATAGTATGAATTGAAATAATTGTATTTATATTAGTTAGCTATCATATTAAGTTCATTTCAAAGACTTCATCAATGCAATATTGGAGAAAGTTTTTCTTCCTAAGTAAGAAATGATAAAATATTAAATATGAGACCATTATAGTTACAAAGATAGTTATGTTGCTTAGTAGACATAACTGGACATTTTATTTATACTTTGCCCAAGATAGTATCAAAT
This sequence comes from Mellivora capensis, assembly GCA_004024625.1. NCBI lineage: Eukaryota > Metazoa > Chordata > Mammalia > Carnivora > Mustelidae > Mellivora > Mellivora capensis. The sequence continues at coordinate 13,022 of PISX010032216.1, forward strand.
ACAGATTACATTCCAGAGAACTTTCTCTGCTAAGTACTTCTTGTTGTGAACTCATATTTACTTCTCAAATTGCCTGGTACTCCATGGATAAATGCTCTTCAGAGTGATAATATACAATTAAAATAACAAATTTTTCTGTATGACTGAAGTTATTGATTATTATATTTCAAAAAAGATGCAACCTGACTTCCATTATGTTGCAGATGAGATAAATATTGTTGGACCAACTAATGGCTGTATAAAATAATTTATATTAACATGTGGTGAATTTAAAACAAAACCACGACAGAATCTTAAACAACTATAACAGCCACAGCAAAATCACAATTCTTTACATGAAATAAATAATAAAGATTGTTCTAACATTTCAGAGACTCAAAACTGAAATAAAACCAAATAAACAGGGGCACCTGGGTGGTTCAATTGGTTGAGCATCTGATTCTTGCTTTCAGCTCACAGGGTCATGAAATTGAGGCCCACATCTGGCTCTCTGGTCAGTGGGGAGTCTGCTTTAAGATTTTCTCTCCCTCTCCCCTAACCCCTCTCCTTGCACATATGTTCTTTCTCAAATAAATAAGTAAATCTTCAAACAAACAAAAGAACACTAGATACTATATGAAATGCAAAGTATATGACTCTGTTGAAAATACCTGCAATTTCAAGAATACATGTGATGGTTCTATCATTGGAAAATCACTACAAAAAATATCTTTTCTGTAATGAACAAATTGAGATGATCCCTCTACAAATCCCCATTTAGCCTCTGGACTCAGAGATAAAAGAGAAACAAAGACTATCAAACATTCAGGAACAAAGGTAACCAGTGGTCTATGTGGTATTAATTCAATTAATATTTGTTAAACTATTGAGCATGACATATGTGTTACTGGGCTTGACAATATAACCAAGACACACATGATCCCTGCTCTCATAAGATTTAACTTTGTGGCAAGGATGATTAAGAAATTATAAATAATGGGTGCCTGGGTGGCTCAGTGGGTTAAGCCTCTGTCTTCGGCTCAGGTCATGATCTCAGGGTCTTGGGATCAAGTCCCGCATTGGGTTCTCTGCTTGGCAGGGAGCCTGCTTCCTCCTCTCTCTCTCTCTCTCTCTGCTTGCCTCTCTGCCTACTTGTGATCTCTCTCTGTCAAATAAATAAATAAAATCTTTTAAAAAAAGGAAATTATAAGTAACTATGCAATTAACAAATTATCTACGTAAAAATAAAGAAATGTCATGTACTATTAAAATTGTCAACATTTTTTATAAAAGTTCAACAAGTCATAAATCCTTATAAAATGTCAGTAAGATTCATCTTTATTAAATATGAGATGACAAAGATGACAAAGAAACTGTCTCTAAGATCCTTTTCATCTTCTAATGCCATGCATCCCACTGTACCCTGAATTCTACATTATGTGAGGTCTCTGACAATATCTTATAAAGCAATACACAAATTTTTCCCATCATCAATGAATAGGAATGTGATCACTGTATCCTAACTGTTCCACTTCATCTTCTCTATAATGAGAATCCACATGGGTTCTAAACTTAAGAATTGTATTCGGTGTGACTACATAACTATTACTTGCTTAATCACAGAACTAAAGAAAAGCAATGATTCTATAAAACTAATTTGAACTTAATCCATTATTATTGCTTTATTGAGTTCTAAGAAACTGAACTTTCACAAAAATATTTATACTTCCTAGACAAAGAAATACCCAGTTAAAACAGGTTTGAATTTGTCAGGTTTAATATAAGATCATGTTTTTCATAACTTTCTAGCTATAAAAAGCAGCTTGAAAGCAAAAGGAAATCTTAGCTTTGCCAGAGAATGAAATAAATTAAATACTGGAAGGGTTAAAATAGAATCATTGATAGAGACTTTCATAAATTCCAAAAGAATACCAAAAGGACAGCTTTGTTTGCATATAATATTAGATATGGAAGGAGCGCTAGGGAGCATTAAATCCAATTGCATTGTTTTGGATAAAAGGAGAGGTTACTTAATTTCTTTAGGCTCACTGCCTGGGATTAAAAAGATTTCTTGTTATTTCAGTTGGGTATTAGCAGTGCTAAATGACCACCTCCCACTAGGGCATACATTTTCCCCTTAATATAGACTCTTTTATTAAAATGATATTTTGGTTTCCAGTAAGAATTCAAAAATACATTAAAAAGCAGCAATTTATATTTAATTACCATTGGTAAGATAATTAAATTATCAGGTAACAGTGCACTAGGATTTGTAATTACATTGAATTTCCATAGTATATTGTATATGTACATCAATATAGAGGAGATATGATCTAGGAGACTATGAAAAATCCTAGATCACAGAAAGATCTGAAGAATGTAATTAACAAATCCAGTGGAAGAGCAAGGCAGTCATAAAGGGGATTGGTTTGCTGATAGAACATGAAAAATAAGCGTTATCTGGAATATTTTCATTCATATACACATCCATACGAACTGAGTACCTGTGCCTGTGACTACACTAACTGCAGAGGACACACATGATGCATAAAATGGAGTCTCTGGTGTCAAGAACATAGAAAGATGGAAATATTAAAGAAAGATAATTATATAAATCTTTAAATGAACCTATAAATATGCAGTGACAGATGTGTACACAAATCATTAGGGTAGCCTGAAGATTGGATGGAATTATGGAAAACTTTCTCAAGAACTGATACAAATGCTGAGTTTTAGACAGTAGATTTTTGGGGAAGTGTGTAAGAAGAGGAATTCACAGTCAGGAGGGGCAAAACTAGTAAAGCAATAAGAGGTGGCACAGTGTTTTAGTAAACCTTTCTTCATCAGGTTCAGAATTTCTCAGAGAGGCTGGGTAGAAGTTACTTTTGTCCTTGGATTTTAGAAGTTGTTACATCCCTCACCTCAGTGACAGGACCATTGGCAGTGGTGCAGTTATGACCAGTTTCAGTTGGCAAACAGATCATAGTTTACTCAGAAGCAACTCACTGCAATGGTGATGGCTGAAAAGCAAACCAAAGTTCACCTTAGTATTAAAGTAGTAAGTGAACATGGAAAAATAAGTCATACTACATTAGAAACATGCTGAAATATAATTAAAAACACTATGTGGGAACACCTGGTCAGCTCAGACAGAGAATTGTGTGTCTCTTTTTTTTTAAATATTTTATTTATTTTTTTCACAGACAGAGATCACAAGTTGACACCACACCCAGTGCTCCATGCAATGCGTGCCCTCCATAATACCCACCACCAGGCTCCCCCAACCTCCCACCCCCCGCCCCTTCAAAACCCTCAGGTTATTTTTCAGAGTCCATAGTCTCTCATGGTTCATCTCCACCCCAATTTCCCTCAACACCCTTCTCCTCTCCATATCCCCATATCCTCCGTGTTATTTGTTATGCTCCACAAATAAGTGAAACCATATGATAATTGGCTCTCT
>PISX010032217.1:0-16453 GCA_004024625.1 Mellivora capensis
GGTCCCCTGCCCATAGCAATGAAGGAGGGCAGTGGCCCACCATCTGAGAGCATCTGAGGGGCTGACCCCTACATGGTCTGGGATCTGGAGAACCCAGCCGAGATGGCCATCCCAAGGGCCCTAAAGCCTGCTCCTGGGAGACTGGTGGAAGGCCAGGGCACAAGGGCAGACGAGGTCCTCATGGATGGGAGCACTCCCAGTGGGCCAGGCCCTGGGCTAAGGCTCACTTGCACTCATGTGTGGTGTCTTTTGAAGCCCTATGCTGGGCCAAGCAGGGTCACCCTCCTGTAAGTGAGGAAACCAAGAACCAGAACCAGAGGAGGATGGGGTCAAGCCCTGGCTGCACAGGTGAGAGATGGGGCAGGCGCCAGTGGCCGGTGGGCAGGACCCCTGCACCTGCCAGTCCAGGGACAGTGCTGGGGCCCCAGAGGGAGAGCTGTGGCTGCCCAGGTCACTCCGGGAGCTGGCTGGACTTCTGTCTCTGGGCCACCAGGGACAGAAGGCCAAACTCCTAGCCCACCAGGGCAGACTTCCTCTGGCCAAAGGGCACCAGGTTCTGTGTAGCGGCCTCTGCCCGGAGGGAATTAGTCCCAGACGGGCCAACCCCTGACCAACATTGGAGCCTCTGGTGATACGTCAGCCAAGGATTGATGAACTTGTCTAACTTGGGGGCTGCCGGGCCAAGGTCCTCCCCTGGAGTGATTTATGCCGCCCCATTCGCTCAGGAAAGGCAGGATTCATAGAGCATCATGGCCTGAGGACCCAGTGCAGTTAATATTCCTGTGCCCAGGCCTCCGCCAGTGGATCAGGAAGGAAGTACAAATCTTTGGATTTAAAAGCAGATGGAAAGAGGAGTCTGGCCACGTGTCCAGCGACCGACATGGACGCCTGAAGAGAACGCTGCCCTGTGGCTCTGTGCTGGGCATGGCCCCCGGCCGAGTGGCCTGGGACATCATGCATGGCAGGCAAACACAGCCCTTCTAAGCATCACAGTCTGGATGGCCTGGTCAGCGGCAGAACCCAGGACCCGCCGTGTGCAAGGGGCACATGTCCAGGTGTCCAATTGTTTGTCTTTAAGTTACCGTGGGTCTACGCAGCTATACTACTGAGCTCGCCCATACCTCCCGGCCCCAAGGAGAGAAAACGGGAGCGGGTGGAAGGCGAGTCACTCTATGGGTCCAGGCCCAAGCAATGGCCCCACCGGGGCGGGCTCCATGGCAGGTGTGGGATGCTGGCGCCGAGCTAGGGACTTGCTGGAGTTCTGCACCACAGACTGGGAGCCCAGGCAGCATGAGGGCACTTGTTCAAGGCTGGAGAGGAAGGGTCTGCTCCTGGCCCTTCCCCAAGCTTGCAGGCAGCCATCTCTGTTCCCCCATGGTCTTCCCTCTGCGCCCATCTCTTTTTCCTAATTCCTCTTTACTTTCTTACTTTAGGAGACTAGCCACACTGGATTGGAGCCCAGCTTGATGGCCTCATTTTGACTGGATTCATCTGCCAAGCCCCTCTTTCCAAATTGGATCACGTGCTAGGCAGTGGGGGCAGGGGATGCATCAAACCCATACAAACTGCAGCTAGAGATAGGCAGCTCCCAGCACAACAGGCCCCACAGCCTCAGGGTCTGGGCTCAGACGCCACCAGCCCAGGATGCAGACAGGACGTCCACGCCCAGTGACAGTGAAGATGCCCCCGCTGAGGCCCACGCAGCTGGACGCCAGGTGCAGGGCACCCTTCAGGGCCCCCCAGCCCCCCACAGAGAAGCCACTGTCCCCCTGGGGAGAGAACACTTGATCACGCGCTGAGCTCTCTGACCAACTTATGACTTCAAGAAGCCATTCCTTCTCCCTGAGCCCCCATTTTCTCATGTGGAAGAGTGAAATAAAATAATTTAGTCTGCCCCATACCATGCGGCTTTCTCCCCAGATCGGACGGCCCAGTGCCTGCAAGAGCATCTTGTACCAGTCAGTTCTCGCTGCGTAACAGGCAGCCACAAAGATCTCTGCGATTTCATCCACATGCCCACAGGGAAGCTGGGGCTGCCTGGGTTGGGCCAGCAGCTCAGCCTCAGCCTGCAGGTTTACCCCAACTGTGGTCTGTGCCACCAAGCTGGCTGGTCCATTCCATCTGTGTTTTCTTCTGCTATGGCTGGAGAGGCAGTGAGAGCACATGTGCCAGATGCACGGCCGTGTTTTGAGCCCAGGCTTGTGTGGGGTCTGTCCGCACCCGAAGACACTGACAGGGAGAGGGAAATAGGGGGGTCAGCTGGGGTCTCACATCCCCCATGTGTTGACAGTTGTCCCCAGGTGGTACACGGACTCTGACCCCATGGCCTAGCCCTGTGCAAGGTTGGCCCAGTGACGTTCCCTCTACTACAGGCACAAAGGTTTAATTTCTGCCATTTATGTGAACAGAAATTATTCACTAAAATTTAATTTGGTAAATTCTATTCTTTGTAAGCAGTGAATTCAACAGAGACACGATCAACCAGTCGGCAGCCAGCCCCCCAGAGAACAGTGATCGCACAGCATCTCTGACTGCTTTAAATCCCCATTCTCTCATTACCATGTCAAGGACAGTCATTATGTGAGTGAGAGCTATGAGAGAGAGCAACGTTCCCCATCTAGAAAAATAAAATATAACCTTGGGTGGGGGATTAGCATTCTCTGCCAGTTGTCAAATGGGGAGATTTCAGAAGCACGACTTCTGAATTCCATGGTTGGATGAGGAGTTAGCCACATTGATGGAGACAACGATGACCTAGCCCAGAGCAGTGCTGCCCAGCACACCCATCCCACATCTCGTGGGTCCCCTTGGAGGCTTCTACCAGAACCGGGGAACTGGGCCCCACATGCTCTGGGGACAGGCAGGGGCGGGGGCGACACAAAAAGACATGAGTCATGCACACCTCCCCACGTGGACCAGAGCTCTGGGGACTTCCTATGAGTTGATGATGACAGAGTCCGTGCACACCTGGTGACAGCACGGCCAGGGAAGCAGGTGACCTCGAATGTTTGTGAAAGCCTGTGCCTCGTCATCCGCATTGGACTGATTTGCTTCTGCTGGGTCTAGGGAAGCAGAACTGAGTCCCTTGGGTCAAAGAGAGAGGATGAGGTGGACCTTGGAGACCCCAAGACCGAGGTCGCTACAGACAAGGCAGGTGAGAGGGGACCGCCTCACACACACAGTGCTTGGTACACACTGTGTTCACAGGCACGGGGTGGTTCCTGGAGGCCTCCCTGGAGGTGAGTTGCTGGAGAGCCAGAGCGCTTGGGGCGCACCCAGGATGTGAGGGCCCAGAGCCATGCATGTGGCAGGCAGAACCAGAGTTCAGACTCTGGCCAGCAGAGGAGGGGCTGAGGGCAGCAGGAAAGCAGGACAGGTGGAGAAGCCAGCTGGTCAGCAAGAGTGTGGCATCCACAGTAGAGGTCTGGGGCTGGGGGGAGTGGACACGGCTAGCGATGGTGGCTGCGTGAGTCTGACGGTTGGAGGCATGAAGCTCTGGAAGCTTAGGACCCCCTCCATTCCATCCCATTAATCCGGACTAGGACTGCGTTTCCTTGGCTGTAGATTTCTTCAGGCCTCTGAGGTTGCGTGTGAAGACCGGACAGGCCGGGACACCAGTACAACCCCTCACCCCGACGTGCCCCACACTTGCCGGGCAGCAGATGTGGTGCTGTGGAGTCCCTGTGTCGGAGGGCGACGGGCGGGTTCTGAGGTCCAGATCTCAGTCAGGCCTTGAACCTACCATCCACCTGGTATGAATTTCACTCCTCAACACAGGGGTCCTTGGCATGGGCCCAGCAGAGGCCGCACAGGGGACTGACTTTTCTGTGACAGAGACACGTCAGGACGTCCACATTCTTCCCCCTCCTGCAAGGTGCCATCAGACGGGGGTTGACAAACAATGTCCTGCAGCCTGTCCCAGCCCACTTGGACGGTGGTCACCTCCACCAGACCTTGTGCCCACTCCAGCATCTCTGCTCAAGTGACACGTCATGGCTAACACCAGTGACATCGGATGTGCACCCTCCCCCCGGCCCCAGCCCTAAGCTGCAAACGGGTGTGCTCACCGATCTGCTGGACATCGCTCCGTGGGTGAGGGCCTCCTGCCAAAAAGACCCACAGGGGTGGCTGGAGGCCCCCTTGCCCACTCCTGTTCTCTGCTCATGTCCACACCAGCAGCCCTGGCCATGCTTCAGTGCCCACATGGCAGCCTCCAACCAGGACTGCCCTGGGCCTGACTGGCTAAGATGGGCTCACACGGGAGCAGGGCAGTTCCCCAGCTGGTCTGACCAAAGTCCTTACAAAGAGACATTTGAACAGAGAAATCCACACATGGAAATCATGAAGGCAGAGACTGGGTGAGCATCTACAAGCCAAGGTGCTCTGGAAACTGCCAGTGACCACAGTCACGGGAATGAGGCCTGGGCCACTCTCTCCTCCCAGCCTCAGCCAGAACCAGGCCCGCCACCCTGACCCTCCAAAACTGTCGGATGCAAGCTAGTTCTGCTGCTCACACCCCTGTGTTCAGATGCATCGAGTCAGTCCTCATGGGGAGGGAGTTACAAATACCGACAGAAAAAACCTGAATCTGAACCAGGTGTACCGATGTGAACTGAGGGCTTCCGTATCTGGAGACTGATGCAGAAGGGTCAGTGTGTGTGCATAACGGGGACTGATAGTACATCCAGATACACACCATACGGCCATACATACCATATGTAAACTACACGCAGATAATGACAACACATAACGTAGTGTGACACAGTATCTTACAGACATCTCTCAGCTCTGTTCTTTCAGAAAGCCAGAAAGCAGGGGCGCCCCAACACCACTGAGCATGCCTAGCATCTGGCTTCTACATACCATTTTCCACTGAAAGAAGGAAGGGCTCCTCAGAGAAGGTACTGATCCCAGACCTGGGGAGGTCAAGGTCAAGCAAGGAGGTGTACGTAGAATGATGGGGACAGAGCCAGGATGGGTCAAGGGACACAGAGGGCTCCCACTGGTCAAATTCGAGATATTGTGATTATGAAATTGAACGGCAGTAGCAATGGGTTAGAACCTGCTGAGTAAAACAGGAAACCATGAGTCCATATAGACGTGCACATACAAATGAACTAAAAAATGTGATGAGGAGTAAAATACTGACACAACTTGAAGCATGGTCTCGCAGCGCAGAGGCATGACAGATGTCCTCCTGATGAGGGGGCTGGAGCCATCACCTCCAGCAACAGGACACATGGACACAGGTGCCCTATCCCTGTGGAGGATGCATCAACACACCTTGCTCTTGAGGAGCCCCACACAGACCCAGACTCCTGTCCCGTAGCCTTCTGCAACCTCAGGGGAAAGCCGAGGGAGCCACAGGGAAGGGAGAACTCAGGGAAGCACATGGTGCTCGGTTAACACACATCATTGGCACAGCTGGAGGGTGTGGGCTCTGGGTTCAGGCACAACGTAGCTACCCCCTGGGTCGGGGACCCAAGTAGTGTGTCCTGGTTGTGTGAGAAAACATCCTTGTTTACAGAAATACATGCTGAAGCTCCAGTTTGCAAATAACTTTGGGGCACCAAGGAGCCCCGAAATCTGTCCCATGGGCCCCAGCCCGGAAATCACCTCTCTCCATGCAGTCTTCCCAGTCCAGGCCAACCTCCCCTTCAGGGAGGCCATGGTGCTGGTGAATCATGACGTCTAGACACTGCTGAGGGCTGGCCCACCCTGCGCCTGGCCTATGGGTGCTCACAGGTGCAAGCAAACGAGACCGATGCTAACCTGGGAGCCTCTGACACTCACCGGGACAGAAGGGGTTGGAGGATGCAGTTTCCAACCTCATGTGATTAGGAACGCCTCATGTGAGACGGATGAGAACCTCCATGAGTGGGGGATCTTTGGTCATATGTGCTGATGTCTGGACGATTATGAGCGGCCGCGGAGCTGGCTGGCCCAGCACAGCAATTAGAGCAAACCGCAGGGAAGATATTCTCACCCTGCGGGCCAACGGGGGCTCGAGGCTCAGCTCCCTGTGCATCTGAAATAATGACGCCTCTGCGTCCAGGAGGAAAATGCTCACGAGTTCCACCTGCTGCGCATCACGGAGCCAGCATCTCGGGGCACCTTCTGTGTCGATCCACCATCTACGGCACGTGCACATCTCTGTCTAACAGGCTCCTGACGCCAGCTGCCGGCCGCCCCCTTCCCGCCCCTCTGTGCCCCGGGATCTCAGGATGGCCCGAAGGCAGAAGGAAGCCTGACATGGGACCGTCCTTCAGGGTCCAGGTAGGTCCCACCTGTTCGCTCAGTGAGTCAGCTCTCACCATGCCCGAGATTACTGTAGGTGGACATTTCCCTGAACGTTCCCTGACGCCTGCCTGAAATGCTCCTCTGGTGCTTCAGCAACCCCTCAGCACTGCCCTCCAGCAAGTGTGTCGGGCTCCGGCTGCAGCACAATGTATGAGTTCTCCACACACCACGCTGCACCATGTGGGACAGGGACTTCACACCAGCGGCCTCTGTCAGTATTGCGCACACCCCACCCTTCCCTTTGCACATCTGCCATTGATGATGAAGTCCTTGAGACAGTGCTAGGGTCACCTCTGCCAGGAAGCCCTCCCTGATTACTCAGGAGTCGCCCTGAAGATTCTCACCCTCTCTATTTCAAATGACAGTCCTCAGCTCCACTGCGTGTACCCACAGGGGCCTGCACTCCCCTCAGTTGTAACGTGAACCACTCTCAGTGCTCACCTTCTCAAGACTCTGATCCTTTCCACGCTGTGGACTCTGTCAGCAGGGACTTGACCTTCTGAGAAAAGCTTTTGTCTTGGGTGGGGTCGTCTCAAGGACTGGTCTGGACCAGAGTTAGGGACTCACAAGGCCTTGTGACTCTGTTAAGTCGGGAACTCCTCACCGGCCCCTGCCAGCATTGTTCGAGGCTCCCCATCCCCCGCCCCTCCAGCCCCCCTCTTTTGGGGGGACTGCTCCTCTCAGACATGCTCTCAAACCCTCCTGCAGGCGCTGAGTGCCAGCCATTCTTCCCAGGGATACTGTGAGCATCCCTGTGCCAGGATGGAGCAGGCGAGAATCTGACGTGACAAGCACCCCATCCTCAGGGAAGGGTCTGAGCAGTGAGGGATGGGCCGCAAGGCAATCCACTGGAACGCAACGTGTTCGCACTCGTGTTGAGCAAAACACTGTGGGACGCAGTGCTGAGATGGGCTGGCCCCGCCTGGAGGAGCAGGGGTTGGCTCTGACCTGGAACAGTTAGCCTGTTCTAAGCAGCACACACGTGGGCGGTTCCAAACTACACAGCACTTGAACGCCCAACCAGCCCTCCGTGCAGCACCCAGGATGCAGGGATGAGGAACTTCCAGAAAAGGACGGCCCCAGAAAAAAGGCATCTTCACCGCCAGGATGAGGGACCTAGAATTTGCCCTGCATGTGACAGGGGCCAGGACAGCCCCATGTTTCATAGAGACACCACCTTCTTGGGGCCTGAGCCGGCAGTTGACAACTTGCTGGCTCTGAGCTCCTCCTGAAGCAGAAAGGACAGACAACCAGGAAGGCCCATGAGGCTGGAGACCGGGGGCAGTGTCCTTCTTATGGGGATGTCCTCTTCTTGGCCATGACAGATCCTTCTGCAGCCCTCAGAGAAGGAGTTCATCAAAGCGCAGATGTAGTGATGGGGCTGTGGACACCTCCTGGCTCCCGGGAGCATGCTCAGTTCTGGGTGAGATGGTGCAGAAGTCAGAGAGAACACGGCCTCACTGACTCAAGGATGCGGCCTGTCAGAGGGATTTCCATGGAAGCCGCGGTCCCCACATCCAAACCATTTGAATGGCGTCCCAGGTGTGCAGTCGGGATTCAGGCCTCAAGCATGGAGGGAGGAAGGAAGGCATCAAATGCTGCCAGGCCTCTCCCCCAGCACTGTGCTTGCCATCCCCAGGACCCATCCAGGAGCCCCAGGCCAGGGCAAGCTCCTGCCCTGGACATCAGGACCCGGGCCCAGCCCTGGGGAAGCAGGACGGAACAGAAGACCACGTTCTTGGTGCTGGTCCTGTCGGCCTGCTGGTCATCCCCTCAGGAGCAATGGGCAAGAAGGAGCAGAAGACAGAGTTCTCATCCCCAGGGACTCTCAGTCCACACAGCAAGAAAGGCCCAAAGGAGTGCCCCAGCCCGTGGCCCTGTAGCCACTGGAATGTCACATTGTCCAGCCCCTCCCTGGTTCTCCTGCATGAGTGGGAGACACAGCTCCTCTGAGAGACTCCCGCATCCGCGGTGACACTCCCTTGCCTGTGATCTTCCACACGCATCTGAGCTGGGCCCGCAGCCTGACCCGTGCAAAGATCAGATTTTTTCTTGAAACAAGGAGTTCCTTGAGACTGGTGGCATGGCGGGAGGCCGGCGGGTGATCAGCACGGAAAGACTTTGGGGGGGGGCGGGTCCAGGCGTGGGCAGCCCCCAAAAACCATTTCCCCGGGCTCACGGAAAATGTCCACATGGGGGAGAACCCCGTCAGGCCGTCCGGTGACGGTCCGGTGACGGTCCGCCAGTAAAGGAAGGCAGGTGTCTCTTTAAGTCTGTTGTCTGCTCTTCATTCCAGGAGACTGAAACCGGGAGCACATGGTGGAAAGATATTTCTGAACACTCAGAGCGGATGATAGCGTCTGAATGAAAACTTTTGCTTGGAGACTTTACAAGTTCGATCTTGTACCAAAACATACACTTGACTTTTTTTTTCTTCAGCTCTTTTTGTTCTTTAAGTTATTGATTGATTCAATTATCTAAAACTGTATAATCCTGCCTTCTGGGCACCAAGAAAGGCACTGTGCACCTGTGGCCTGAAGCTTCCAGGCCACCGCCATCCCTGTCACTCCGAGGTCACGGTCAGCACCGAGACCCACCGCTCACAGCCCATCTCCCTCTTGAACTAGAGGCAGTCTGTCATGCCTCCAACGGGTTTCCCGCAGCCACCGGGAAAAGTCACCACACACTCTCTCCCAGCTCTGGAGCCACGAAGACTAAATTTGAGGCCGTGCTCCTTCTGGAGGACCTAGGCAAATGCATTCTCTTGTCTCCGAGGAGTCCAGACTCACCTGTGCCCTTGGCCCCAGGGCCCTCCTCCACCTCCAGCAGTGGCAGCGATCCTCCCCCTCCTTCCCTTGCTCCTGGTCTGTCTTTTCCATGCATGAGCGCACACATAGGAACAAATACACGTGTGGACACACACGCCTCTGCCTCCCTTGTGTCACCTTGTCTGACACAGACCCACCCGCCCCCACATAGGAGGCTCCTCGCACTGACCTGGGGCGCCTCCCATCAGTCCAGGATCACCCCCACCCCCAGTGAGAACCTTGAATCAGTCGCATCGGCGAAGCTCTCCTACAAGGTGAGGTCACACATTCCCAGGTTGGGGGCAACACGACGTGGTATCTTCCAGAGGCCGGGACTCCATCTGGCCCAAGCCTTGGCCAGCTCCTCAGGTGCAGCTTCTACAGCCCCTCGTCCTTGGGCTGACCCCCCAGGACAAAAGCATATCTGTGTGGCTCTGAGCAGTGTGCTACCCTGCCACCCGGCCCTCAATCTTTCGTGTGTGCGGGGGCATGGGCTTCCAGTTCTGCCATCCTGCCACAAGACCACTCGGCACACAGGCTGACCAGGGAGTGGCCCGGCTGGTCGCTCGCAGCCCGGCAGTGAGGCGGCCTCCAGCATCCTTCCTGTGGGCTCTGCCCTCCGACCGTGTATGCGGCAACAACCGTCTGTCCCCACACACAGCCTGGGAGGGAGCCCGCGAGGCTGGGAGACTCTGGCCCCACACGGGGGTAGTACAGCCCCAGTCTCCCCTACCCCGTGGCCACATTCACCTCTGTCAGGTAACCAAGGGCTCGGCTTTCCGTGGGAGACCTTCATGGTCACCTTTCTACCAGCCAGTCACCTCCAACAGGCACAAAGTCTAATGAGATGTGTTCAAACCAAGGAAGCCAAAGGTTCCCAACTTTCACGACAACATCAATTTGCCCGACCACCTGCTGCATCACGCACGGTCTCCATGGGACCCAGGGCGCAGAGTGTGACCTTCAGGGAAACTGTCCATGTTCTATTTCGTGCCTCATTAGCATGTAATTCCAAGAAAGATTTCCAGATACATGGAAGGGGGAACGGATTGTGGCACAGGAGCCAAAGGCAGTGGGACCGTCCCCGAAGCCAGAGTCTGGGGGTGTGTTTGGCTCCAGCTGGGTTCCCCGCACTTAGGGCACTGACAAGGACTCATCCCGACCACCGGCGCTGGTTCTCAGGACCCTGTGCTCGGATACCCTCCCTATCTTCTGTCTCTTGTCCAAAGGGTAAGCTGTTACGCATTCCAGGGCCCTGAAGAGGATGTTTGATGCACACACCCAGGAACCCTCCAATCTGATGGAAGTGAGAACCTTGTGGTGCAGATTCCCCAGTGCAGATGAGCCCCAGGAAGAAGGGATCGAGGGAGCCCTCCTCTGCTCTATCCAGGGCCACATTCTCCTCCATGAGCCTCTTGGCTGCGTCCCATGTGAATGCCCCGCTGGCACACCTCTGGCCTGTCTGAATCCCAGAGGTCAGCAGCCCTTGGACGCGGGCAACAAGAAAACTCGGAGGAGCCAAGAGCCCAGCCACCCTGAGATCTGGGGCTACAGCATCCATGCAGGATGGGGCAATGAGGCTGACACCTGCTCTGACCCACCACCTTGTCTCCCTGACCTGAGCCCGGCTGTCGGGTTCTCTGTGTCCAGCACTTGGAATGAAATGCACCAGCCTGTCTGGTTGGTGTGTGTGGGTGGGGCGGGGGGAGAACCATGGTCGTGGGGTCTGTGGACCAAGGACTGGCATCCCAAGCAGAGAGGAGGAGGGCTGGGGGAAGAGCCCCCACGTGGTGGCTGCGAGTCCCTTATCACGATGATGGCCCAAACCCAAGGCAGGAATTGTGCCCCTCGTCACTTTTCTTACGCAGTTCTCTTCCCCGTGTGAACTCGGGGCTTTACTTTCTTTCCTACTTGGCATTACATTCCGAGTATGTTCTCATTTTATAGTATCTTTTTAACATTGTCTTTTCCCCCTTCCCCATCCAGCCCCTGCTGCAGCCCCAGGGCTCACGGTCGAGGATCTGCCGTCCACACCATGCTAGGAAAGGCACATGCGTGCGTCTCTATCTGCCCTTCTGTAGACACAAGTCTCTATCCACCATCTGCAGACCAACATACGAGATTTCTGATGGCCATTTTATGGTTTTGCAACAATAAGATCCTATGAGGCACGGAATTTTCCATCTTTCAGGTCCCCACTCGATGATAAGCTGTGGGCTGTGGGGAGGGTGCATAACATTCTCAAGCAAGGACCTCCAATGTGTGGCACGTATGCCCCGCTGGCACCAGGGAAACATCCAACATTTTACCCCGTCTGTTTGAATCCTCCTGCCTCAGGCTGTCTATCCCACGCTTGTAATATTCGTACATGCACATGAAGATCTATGCTTTGGAGGTGCGTGCTGACACCCCATGAGCGGTCAGCGGCCCTCCGAGGTCATGGGGCCATGGAGGTGGGAGGGACTTTGTCCACGATTCCCCGCTGGCCAGAGATGCTGTTTGTGGCTGGGGCCATGGCTGCCCTCGTGCAACAAGTTCTGCTAGGTACGAACACTTACATACGAGTGCTTTAAGGTCTGTGGAACCCAAGCATAAAAGCTGGCTCAGGGGATAGGTGGTATCCTAATCGTGAAGGATGTTGGTAGCCTCCTCTCCAAAAAGCCGTAGCCATCCACACCTGCCCCAGAACGTATGAAATTCCGGCGTCCCTGCATCTTCCTGGACCTCACGGCTTCTCATCTTCTCAAAGTGTTGCCGATCCAGTGGGTGGGTTGGGAAGTGGCCCCATGCGAAGCGGTACCTTTATGGGTAAGTTGGGGCATCTGGCAAGATGAGCCCTTGTGCCCCTGATTCTCCAGGTGTCTGTTCTCAGAACTCACCTGCCACAGATTCACCTTCAGCGCCCCCCCAACCCGAGAGTCGCAGAGGAGCAGCAGAAACCCACACATCGGGGGATGGGGAGAAAGAAAGCCGAACGCCGTCCAGATCATCTCAACAACTCTGCTCAGCTTGTAAAAACCATGCGTGCCAGATCCCTGCGATTTCATCCAGAATAATAAGAAGCAGCATGTAATAATTCTAAGATGAGCATATTCGTAGTAAATATTTTAAGATCGATGGCTGTGCAAAATCCATTTCCTGGGAGTTTCACTAAAATGGCTTTGTATTAAAAGTGCCATTTCAATAAATATTCATGGGAAACCCATTGATGTGTTTTACCACTTACAGGAAAACTTCAAAGGTCCTGGAAGAAAAGACATAGAATGTGAATGTTGCCTACTTGGGAGAGGGGATTGTAAAAACTATGTGAAACCCTCCCGGGCAGGAGCTGCGTGTCCCATGCCCCATCCAGCCCACCTGTGGCAGGGCCCGCTGGCGAGAAGGGCTGTGGGAGCAGGGGTGGTGGGAGGCGGGAGCAGGTGTGTGAGCCTCTTTGGGCTCCGAAGCCCCTCACTCCCCCACAGCTGCTGTTTGATGAGCACCTGCTGTGTGCCCCACAGTACGTCCCAGACATTCATACTGTCCCCCTGAGTCCTCACAGCCACAGCCAGTGCCACGGAGCTCCCACAGCGACAGGGACACCGTGTCTTGGGAAAGTTAAGTCATCTGTCTCAGTGTCACAGAGCAAGTTCATGTGGGCCCCATCACTCCCTCCTTACCTCCGTTTCCCGCATGAGGTTCCTCTGGGTTTCCAGGAGCTGCTGAGGCAGTGAGGACAGGAGGAAGCCCAGCACGGGGCCAGAGGCTCCCTGCATCATGGCCCCTTCCTCGAAGTCCCTGGCAAGCCCAGTTGGCTGCCTGCTCTGGACTAGAGGCCTCCAAGCTCCCGTGATATCCCCCTTCCTGGCCCCTTTTCCTGCAGCAGGAAGCAAGCACACACAGGTGGAGCATTGAAAATCTGGCCGCATATTCCTGCCAACTTTCTTAGTCCAGGGTAACGTATTTATTTTTATAATGGCAACTTGTCCCCTTGGCACCGTTCGGATCCCACTGCTCCCTTGTTTAAGATGCTGGAATCCCTCCCCACGGCCAGCAGAATACAACCCAGATGCCCCACTTGGTTGGGCATTCGAGGCTCTCTAAGGCTCCCTGTAATCTGGCCACACAACCTTCCTCTTCACGGCTGCCATCCTCAATCCACTCGGCCACTTGTGCTCCTCCATCTTCCTGGGATGCCTCCCCTCCGCCCATCCCCACTGACTAGTAGCCTTTTAACTATCCTTCAAGGCCCAGCTTGGAAGGACCTGCCTCCTCCCTCAGCCTCTCCTGATCCCCTGTGACAGAGCAGAGAACCACAGAGAACCCTCATCCCTGCCTTTGCTGGAATGTGAGCCTCCTTGGGGTTTAAAGGCAAGGACACCCATGCCAGCGACAGTGGCAGAGAACTACAGGGCCTTTAACATGGAATTGTAGCAAGATCCTCTGATCAGCCTCAAGAGGCCCCCTTAACAGATAAGCAAATGGGCTTCTGAGCAATCGGGTGGGGTGATCGGCTGAGATTTGAACCCAGCTCCTGCACGAACAGCTCAGACCCACTGGCATCAATAGGTGCTTGCCAAATGTTTGCTGAATGACTGACTATTCGAGCACATGGATGAGCAAATGAGTCATGACGGGAAATCACACAAATACACAATAATTACCTGCTTGTAGACTAGCACAAGGATTACCTAGAGCCCACGTGGCAAGACCCGGCATTTCCTGCCACTTGGGAAAACCTCGCTTACAATCATGCACCACCGCACACACTCCCAGGGATACAGACAAGGATGGCCTTTCCTTCTGGGTCCAGGCCTGCACCGGTCTCGGGGGACACTAACTTGGAGGAGGAACTAGGCCCACAGGGTGGAAACTCTGGAGTGCTCATGGCCCCACATGGGAGCCTCCAGGAAAAGCAGGTTCAAACACGGCTACTCGGTGCCAGAGAAAGTGCAGGCAGGAAATGTCTGCAGAGCCAAAGAGAGCCAAGCAGGCTACAGGAGGCAAGAGGGCAGATGAAGAGCTGCCACGGCCCAGCAGACGCCGGGCCAAAGCTGCGACTGCTTGTGGGAACCGCAGATGCTGACAGAGCAGCAGGCACAGCGGAAATGCAGGAGTAACCTGTGTGTCGGTCCCAGAGAAGCCCAAGGCACTGGCAGGCCTGTGGCAGACACGCTCAGCTTGGGGAGAGGCCACATGCCCATGGGGTGCAGCCAGGAGCACACACAGATGGGGCCTGGACCCCTTGCCTGCCGGCCGCTGCCCTGCGTCGCCTGATGCTGCACGGAGCCCCAGCCCTGCAGCATAATCTGACCTCTTGTCCCTACTCACTCACCATGGGGGGCTTCTGGAGACATGGAACACATAGTCATGCATGCTCACATGCACACACACTTACAAGTACACCCCTACAATCACTCATTCACATGCACGCACAATCACACACTACAGGCATGGTCACATGTACATACATGACCCACATGTGCACACTCACACAGAGACATGTGTGCACAGGAACACATGTTCCCCATGCACTAACACACAGACACAATCACACATGTGTACATGCACACTCACACTCACACATGCTCACACCATCCCACTCACTGACATGCAGACATGTGCTCACACGCATGCACACACGTGTCCACACACTCACATGCACACACATGGTCACATGCAGACACGTGCTCACTCATCTGCACACATGTACACACATTCACAAACACAGACGATCATTCTCACACGCAGACACATATGATCACATACATACACACATGACCCACATGCTCACTTGGAGACATGCGTGCACATGTACACACATGTCCCCATGCACTAACACACAGACACAAACACACGGGTATGTGCACGTTCACACTCATGCTCACACACACATGATCAGTCACACATAGGCACCTACTCAGGTGTCTGTCCAGCTCCACAGTACAGATAGGAGGGGGGTCTTCTGGGCATCCTGAAGGCTGCACAGGCCCCTCCCTCCAGAGCCCAGGCTTTGTTCCCATCTGTGCTGCTTTCAGTCTCCCCCAACCAGGACCTCAAGCCTGCTCTTAATTATCTACAGTAAGGACTGATACCTGTTAGATGGGCTCATCCTGTTTTAATTCAATTGCAAAACAGGAGAAATGCTCTCAGGTTTAAACCCCCTTGGCTGGAGGACAGCTGGACAGTGAGTGCTCACTCTCACGGGAGTCCTTCTGCCCCGGGCGACCCGTATGGCCGGGTCAATGCCCTCCAGGAACCCCATGCTTGTGGCCTTGGGAAGTTGTTCATTTGGGCTTCACGATGGGAGGAAGCGGAACAATCATATAAGACTGCATTTCTGCGACAAGTTTTTGGATTTACTTTGAAAGACGCAAGCATGTGCCGATTAAGCATGGGGGAAATTGCCAGCGAATGTTTTAAAATGACCAATAGAGATGAAAATATCATTGCTCATTGTTTTTTATGAATCATAATGTGTGTCTCTCTCTTTTTTGTTTTTTTTTTCTGATGGAAACATCCAACAAACTCCCCTCCTAGATGACGGCCACACAGCTAGCACATGGTAATGCAGGCACGCGGGTGCCCGCCTGTCATAATTCATCTTCATAATTGTAATTGGCCCAATGAAAGAGCACAAAATCACTTTGCAAAGAGCAGATTCAATAAAAACTGATGTCACTCTCCTCTCTTCCAAAGCAACAAGCTGGGGACAGGAGCTCTTAAGTACATATCAGGTTACTTCTCCGATTGCCACTCCCACCCCAATTTGATGATTTCTCGCCTATTTATTGAGGACCTACTCCACTGGAATCATTAGCTAGGTACTGGGGGAAAGCAAAGCTTGAGGCAAATTCCCCACGGCCAGGAAGCGCAGTCAGGTGGTGAAGGAGACAAGTTGCACCTTAATGAACGCCCCAGAAGAGAGGAGGCGTGGATGACTCCTGCCAGAGAATCAGGGAGGGCTTCATGGAGGAGGTAGCATTTACGCATGATGAAGAGGCAGGAACAGGGTGGGCAGGAGCTCAGACTAGCACAGGGCAGTTTTAGCAGAGTGCAGGGGGGAGTGCGGGAGAGTGCCGAAAGGCAGGTGGAAGGCCCCTGATGTGGGAGAAGCAGGTGTTGAAATTTGTAGGTGAAGCCTGAGCCCCTTCCCCTCGTGTGGGGAGATCAGAAGAGCAACCCGCCCCTGCCAGGCCTTGTGCGGTCCAGCTCCCTTGGCTGCAGGCCTGCCCCCAGGAGCACAGAAGGGCGGTGCAAGGGACTCCGCCAATGCCCTTCATGACAGGAGGCAGGGCAGGTCATTGGGGTCACTGCTCACATGGGGCAGCAGGTCTCACAGGACTTGGACGAGCTCGTCATCCACC
>PISX010032218.1:0-16451 GCA_004024625.1 Mellivora capensis
TTTAATTTATTTATTTGTCAGAGAGAGAGGGAGAGAGAGAGCGAGCAAGCACAGGCAGACAGAGTGGCAGGCAGAGGCAGAGGGAGAAGCAGGCTCCCTGCCGAGCAAGGAGCCCGATGTGGGACTCGATCCCAGGACGCTGGGATCATGACCTGAGCCGAAGGCAGCCACTTAACCAACTGAGCCACCCAGGCGTCCCGAAAAAAGATATTCTTAAAAAAAAAAAAAAAGATCCCCAAAAGGGGCACCTGGGTGGCTCTATCAGTCAAGCATCTGCCTTCAGCTTAGGTCGTGATCTCAGGGTCCTGTGATGGAGCCCTACACTGGGCTTTGCATTCAGTGGGGAGTATGCTTGTCCCTCACCTTCTCCCTCTTCCTCTGCTCATGCGTGTGCATGTGCATGTTCCTCCTCTCAAATAAATAAAATCTTTTTTTAAAGAATTATTTCTTTGACAGAAATACAGTGAGAAAGGGAACACAAACAGGGGGAGTGGGAGAGGGAGAAGCAGGCTTCCCGCAGAGCGGGGAGCCCAATGTGGGGTTCAATCCGAGGACCCCTGGATCATGACCTGAGCCGAAGGCAGATGCTTAACAACTGAGCTACCTAGGCACCCCTCAATTAAATAAAATCTTTTTAAAAAACCCAATAAAATTAAATAATATTTATAACACTCAACTGTGATCTCACAACAGGATCATTTTTTTACTAGATAAATCATGCTAATGAATATGTCAAAATAAAGGATCTTACTGAAATGAAGAACAGATATTAATGATTGTTTTAGAATAATCTTTTTTAAAAGATTTTATTTATTTAACAAAGAGAAAGTGAGAGACCACGCACAAGCAGTGGGGAGCAGCAGAGGGAGAGGGAGAAGCAGACTCCCCGCTGAGCAGAGAGCCGGATGTGGGACTCAATCCCAGGACCCTGATATCATGACCTGAGCTGAAGGCAGATGCTTAACTGACTGAGCCACCCAGGCGCCCATGTTTTAGAATAAACTTTTAAATATTTTACTATGGGGTATCTGACACAGAAAAATATACTCACATAATGTCAAATACTGAGAAAGGTTTGTAAATCTGAGATTCTCTTTCTGCCTCTCCCTCTGCCCTCCCCCCACCTCCGCACTTGCTGGCTCGAGCACTTGCTTGCTGTCTCTTTCTAAAATAAATAAATAGATCTTAAAAAAAGAAAGAAGGAAAATAATGTTTTTGAGATTCATCCTCATTTTGGTGTATATCAGCAGTTCATTCCTTTTTACTGTTCAGTAGTAGTCCACTGTGTGGAATGTACCATATTGGTTTATTAATTCACCAGTAGTCAATGAATTCTGGGTTGTTTCTAGTTTTTGACAATTATAAATACAGCTGCTATGAACATTCATATAAAGTCTTTGTAAAGACAGATGTTCATTTCCCAATACCTAGGAGAAATGCTGGGTCATCTGATATGCATATGTTTCAGTTTATAAGAAATGAAAAACTGTTTTCCAAAGTGACTGTACTCCCACCAATGATGTGAGAGCATTCCAGTTGCTCCTCATCTTTGCTAAATTTGGTACTCATCAGTCTTTTGATTTTAGGCATCCTAGTGGTTTGCAGAATATGTGATACTGATTTGCATTTCCCTAATGACTCATGATGGTGAGAATCATCCTAAGTACTTATTTGCCATCTGTAGATCTTCACTGGTAAAGGAGCTGCTCAACTCTTTTGTCCAGTTTTTACTAGGTTATCTGCCTTTCTGTTTCTGTGTTGTAAAACTTTTTTATAAATCCTGGACAGAAGTCCTTTGTTGCAGATAAGCTTTCATAAAAATGTTTTGTATAGGGGCGCCTGGGTGGCTCAGTGGGTTGAAGCCTCTGCCTTCAGCTCAGGTCATGATCCTAGGGTCCTGGGATCGAGACTCGCATCGGGCTCTCTGCTCGGCAGGGAGCCTGCTTCCTTCTCTCTCTCTGCCTACTTGTGATCTCTGTCTGTCAAATAAATAATGAAAAATAAAATCTTAAAAAAAAAAAAAGTTTTGTATAATGTTAATATGACCACACTAATTTTCTTTTGGTTGCTATTTGACTAGCATGCTTTTCCCACCATTTACATTCAACCTTCTAAGTGTTGCGTCTCTTACAAACAGCAAGTACTAGGGGTACCTGGGTGGTTTAGTAGGTTAAGTGTCTGCTCTCAGCTCAGGTCATGGTCTCAGGGTCCTGGGATCCGGCCCCACGTTGAGCTCCCTGCTCAGCTGGGAGCCTGCTTGTCCCTCTCTCTCTGCCCCTCCCCCTGCCCATGCTCTCTCTAATAAATAAATAAATAAATAAAATCCTATAAAATAAACAGCAAGTACTGGGATTTTAAATGACAACTTGTATCACAATTATGATTACTGATATATTTCTATGTTTCTGTCACTATAATTTGTGATAATTTACCATGCCAATCATTTTGTTCATTTCTCTCCGCCCCTTTCCTGCCTTCTTTTAGCACTACAGAATGTTTTATGTTTCCTTTTCCCTCTCTACTTTTAGTGGCTATCCTTAAAATAGTTTTTTTCCTAATAAAGTTAAAAGTTATTTGGTATTTCTATTGTCTTATTCCAAGGCTGTATCACATGTTACTTATCAAATATACCACTATATCTTAAATATCATTCAGGGCAGTTTGAGCTTTAAGAGTTTATATTCATATTTAAAATATTTTAAAAATTTCAACTTTTTACAATTAATATTAACTTTACCATCATATTTTGTCAATGTCTGCACTTATCATTATTTCTTATTTCTTACAACTTCCCTTTGAATGTCCTTTCCTTTGCTGTATTCTTTTCTCTTTTTTTCTTGGTGAGGGTGGGGGGTGGGAAGGGCTGTCACTTTCTTTTAACCTATTTTCTTCATTCTGTCCTTCAGCCCCCAAGACCAGAACCAGGTCTTACATCAGTAAGTGCTGGGTTGCTGCCCCCGGTTGAGAGTGGAGTGTGCACATTCATTTAGTGGGGACGTGTTCACTTCCTGGTCACAGGGCACAGAACTGGCTCCTTCCACTTTTCTAGGACCACAGCGAGAAAAAGACTTGGTTCCAGTCAGTGGTTAACAGCTGTTTTGGGCTGTTTTTCTGTTTGTTTGTTTTTCTTGTTTGTTTTTCCTTTCCAGCTTTCCTTCAGGAGCAGAGTACCACTCATCTCCTGCTTCAAGGAATAAGCCTGGACCAGGTTCTTCGTATGAGCAGAGGACTTTTAAACCCAAATACTTACAGGAGCTGAACTTCTGGGCTGCCACGAGCTTTTGGGCCCAGAACCCAGCAGGCCCTCAGCTTCAGACCCGCTCACTGTATCTATTCTACATTCCATAGCACAGCTATGTCTTTTTATATATTTACCTTTTGAATATATCTATTTTACTGATATTGCTATGCATCTGGGCCAGACTGGGCATTTCAAAACGTGAATGCATTAAGTCATTTCGTCTGGAAGTTCTCTAAAATTCAGACTGTTTTATGATATTCGAGATGGAAGATAAAGAAACAAAATGTTGTACAGCTTCATATAAATATTAACACACCTGTTTGCAGTCATCTGTCAGTCTGTTTGAAAGACTTGCAAATGAACTCCCTGCCCAGGATGGGGAATTCTCCAGCACAGACCAGAAACGGTATGCCTCCACTCCCCCTGCTTCTGGAGAGGTACTTGTGACCACCCACGACTCTGAATTTAAGTCAAATGGGGAAAAAGGAGAAGCTGGAAAGAATCTGTTTTGGGGATGGATGTGGCAGGAGGCTGCAAGTGGCAGCATCCTCTGTCTCCTCGGGTGTTATGGGGGCCTCACAGTGGAGGCAGAGGCATCATCAACGAATGGGTTCTGCAGCAGAATTTGGGGGTATGAACAGGCTTTGGACCTCCCAGAGAACCTGTGATATAAATAAACCTGTTTTATGCTTAAATTAGCCTAAGTAAAGTTGGGGTGCCTGGGTGGTTCAGTCAGTTAAGCGTCTGACTTGGTTTCAGCTCAGGTCATTATCTCATGGGTCATGAGATTGTAAGATCATGAGATCGAGCCCAGTGTTGGGTTCCAAGCTCAGCAGGGAGTGTGCTGTTCTTCTACCTATCCCTCCGCCCCTCCCCCTGCTTGCATTCTCTCTCTCTCTCAAATAAATGAATCTTAAAAAAAAAATTAGCCTAAGTCGGTTTCTTCTGGTTAAAACTAAGAACTCTAAAAAGCAAACTTTGTAATGCAATCTTTAATAAGGCTCATATTGACTTCTTTAAAAAGATGTGGGGAAAACGCCAAAAATTAAATGTGATTTTAATTAAGATCAAACAAATGAAGAAAAATCATTTTTATGAGTCCTACCTTTCCCCCAACCAGAGGCAAAATGTGCATCTTCCCAGTCTGACAATCCTTCACCGAGGAAACGATGAGGCAGGTCCCACAGAGAACAACTAGGCGTTCAGCCCACTTATGCAGCTGGGTCTTTCCCTTGCGTACATTATAGATGCCAGACAGAAGGATTCGATCCAGATGATCCATCTGGCATGGTTTTTCTAAAAGAAAACAGAACAAGAGTCAGCATTCAGAAGTCACCATTCAGGTATATGAGACTCTCACAAGGAAGAAGAAAGTATTGTGTGTCAATATTCAACAACCTCGTTTACAGATTTAAGTTACCAAGCAATACAAGTATCATAAAATATGATTTCAGTTCTAAAATGTTATCCATCACTTACAAGTTTTACAATGGG
Organism: Mellivora capensis; assembly: GCA_004024625.1. Lineage (NCBI taxonomy): Eukaryota > Metazoa > Chordata > Mammalia > Carnivora > Mustelidae > Mellivora > Mellivora capensis. Next base: position 4,736 of record PISX010032218.1, read on the forward strand.
GGTACTGTGGATTTTGGGCCAGGGAGGAAGATTTTATTTTGGGTGCCATTGTTAATTCTTCTTCCAACACAGTCCTATCTCCACGTACACCGAGAAAGGCAATCTGGCAAGTCATTAAGATCACAGACTTCGGGGCCAGACATGCAAACCTGAGTTTGAATCCTGGTTCTGCCACTTACTTTGTTTCTTTGAACTACTTAATATAATCACTGAGGCTGACTTTCCTCATTTATACAGTTTGGATCTTAATACTCCTCATCTTTAGGGACGCCTGGGTGGCTCAGTTGGTTAAGCGGCTGCCTTCGGCTCAGGTCATGATCCCAGCGTCCTGGGATCGAGTCCCACATCGGGCTCCTTGCTCGGCAGGGAGCCTGCTTCTCCCTCTGCCTCTGCCTGCCACTCTGTCTGCCTGTGCTCGCTCGCTCTCCCTCTCTCTCTGACAAATAAATAAATTTTAAAAAAAATAAAAAAAAATACTCCTCATCTTTAGGGGTTTCTTTTTTTAAAATTAGCATAATTAATTTAAAGTACTGAGCATACTTTTGGGTAACAAAAGGAGTACTGAATAAACAGCCACTCTTATGATGGGTCCATTCTACATGGAAGAAATTAATAAGTATGAGAGCACGCTAGTTCTGTACACATTACTCCGTTTTCCAGTTCCTTGTGAGGAAGAGCTTATGGCTGATACTTCTTTTTTTTTTTTTAAGATTTTATTTATTTATTTGACAGAGATCACAGGTAGGCAGAGAGGCAGGCAGAGGGAGAGGAGGAAGTAGGCTCCCTGCTGAGCAGAGAACCCGATGCGGGGCTCGATCCCAGGACCCTGAGATCATGACCTGAGCTGAAGGCAGAGGCTTTAACCCACTGAGCCACCCAGGCGCCCATGGCCGATACTTCAATCAACTATCCCAATCTTGGTGGCAGAAGCTCATACGTGCATACAAGAGTTTCTTTCTTTTTGTACCTTCCCTCCCCATTAGAAATCTTTCTAAGGCTGAGACACAGTGAATAAAACAGCACATTATGACAGAAAACAGGTTCTTGATTAAAACATGGCTAAAACCAGAGTACACAAAAGTGAACAGGAGCACCACTGGTATGAGGTGCTGCAAAGAGCAATCAGCTGGGAAGAGAGAAGACTGCATTATACTTCATATTATCACAGGATTGATTATGGAACCTGGCCATCCTCTCGCCCTTTTAACTATGTGTTTCCCATAGATGATCTGAGGAAATGGGTTAGATCACTTCAGAGCTTTAAAATTTTCTATTTGACACTAGCTCTGGGGGAGACCTATCTCTCCTTCTATTTGAGGCCAACCCTTGGATCTATATTCCAAACTCCACCTTTCTCGGGGAGTTTGGTTCTTCTCTCTTCTCACTCTTCAGCTCCACCCTCCTTACTGTTCCTGTCAAAGCTACAAGAGCATTCCCATTTTCTCCCGTGCCCTCTCGGTCTCAACTGTGGAATTTCTTTAGTTCAGTGACTCTCCAATTTGTGAGTGTCCAAGACTTACTATGTAAGTCCAGTTTAAAATGTGGGACACTGACACCCACCCATGGAGAGTCTAATCCACAGGGCCTGGAATGGAACACAGGGAAATGCATTTATTTTAAAAGGTTTTATTTAACAGACAGAGATCACAAGTAAACAGAGAGGCAGGGAGAGAGAGAAGGGGAAGCAGGCTCACTGCTGAGCAGAGAGCCCGACTTGGGGCTTGATCCCAGGATCCTGAGATCATGACCTGAGCAGGCAGAGGCTTAACCCACTGAGCCACCCAGGCACCCTGGGAAATGGTATTTTTAACAACTATTTCAGGTAGTTTAAGTGCAGTTGGTCCACAAACTGTATTTTGAAAAATTGTAAGTTTACCCTTCAAGACTCTTTTGTTCTCATTTGTGCCTCTATATGAGCTATCTCTGCTACCTCACTTCCTAATTTACTCAATTTTCTTCAGTCTGGCTTCCAACCTCCAAACTGCCCTATTCATATGATGATAATGGCCCTCAGAATTCTATCTCCTGCCCCAGTCTTCCATTGGTTCTAATCACATATCTAATTGTCTGCTAGACGTGTCCAAAAGATGTCCCCAACCACCTCAATTTCCAGTATCAGACTAGAAAGAAAACTATCTTTATTTGCAAACTACAAGATCTTATATATAGAAAATCCTAAGTGAGCCACAAAAAAGATAATTACAACCAATAAGTGAGTTCAGCAAAGCTACAGGATACTAATTTTTTTAATATATATTTAGGACTTATTTATTTGGGGGGCGCTTGGGTGACTCAGTCGGTTAAGCATCTGCCTTCAGCTCAGGTCATGATCCCAAGCTTCTGGGATCAAGGCCCGCATCAGGCTTTCTGCTCAGCAGGGGGTCCTTCTTCTCCCTTTCCCTCTGCCTTCCCCCTCATGCTCCATCTCTGTCTCTCTTTCAAATAAATAAAATCTTTTTTTTAAGATTTTATTTATTTATTTGACAGAGACCACAGGTAGGCAGAGAGGCAGGCAGAGAGAGAGGGGGAAGCAGATTCCTCACTGGACAGAGAGCCAGACACTGGGCTCAATCCCAGGACCCTGGGACCACGACCTGAGCTTATGGCAGGGGCTTAACCCACTCAGCCACCTAGGCACCCCACAAATAAATAAATTCCTTAAAAAAAAAAAAGATTTACTTTTATTTGAGAGAAAGAGAGAAAGAAAACACACAAGAGGGGGAAGTGAAGGGCAGAGGGAGTAAAGTTCTCAAGCAGACTCCCTGCTGAGCAGAAAGCCCAGTGCAGAGATTCATCCCAGGACACTGACCTGAGCAGAAATCAAGAGTCAGACGCTTAACCAACTGAACCACCCAGGCACCCCAGACACAAAATTTTTTAAAAATCAACTGTATTTCCATGCATAAGGAATAAATAATTCAAAATAAAATTAGGAAACTTACTACATCTAAGATAACATCAAAAAGAATAAAATGAAAATAGTACAGTGAAAACTACAAAACATAGTTGAAAGAAGTTGCAGACCTGGGGCACCTGGGTGGCTCAGCGGGTTGAGCCTTTGCCTTCGGCTCGGGTCATGATCTCAGGGTCCTGGGATCGAGCCCCACATTAGGCTCTCTGCTCAGCAGGGAGCCTGCTTCCCCCCTCTCTCTCTGCCTACTTGTGATCTGTCAAATAAATAAATAAAATCTTTAAAAAAAAAAAAAAAAAAAGAAGTTGCAGACCTAAGTAAATGAACAACATTCAGGGTTCATGGGTTAGAAGATATAATATTATTAAGATGAAAGAACTCCTGAGGGGCTCCTGGGTAGCTCAGTGGGTTAAAGTCTCTGCTTTCGGCTCGGGTCATGATCCCAGGGTTCTGGGATCGAGCCCCACATCAGACTCTCTGCTCTGAGGAGAGCCTGCTTCCTCCTTTCTCTCCCTGCTTGCCTCTCTTGCCTACTTGTAATCTCTGTCTGTCAAATAAATAAATAAAATCTTTAAAAAAAAAAAAAAGAAAGAAAGAACTCCTGAAACTGATCTGCAGCAATGTACTCCCTATCAAATTTCCAGCTGCCTTTGGGGTGCCTGGGTGGCTCAGTGGGTTAAAGCCTCTGCCTTCGGCTCAGGTCATGATCCCAGGGTCCTGGGATGGAGCCCCGCATTGGGCTCTCTGCTCAGCAGGGAGCCTGCTTCCTCCTCTCTCTCTGCCTGCTTCTCTGTGACCTCCATCTGTCAAATAAATAAATAAAATCTAAAAAAAAAAAAAAAATTCCAGCTGCCTTCATGGCAGAAACTGACACATTAATCCTAAAATTCATATAGAGAAGTACGGTAGACTCAGAATAGACAAAACAGTTTTAAAAAGAACAAAATTGGAGAACTCACATTCCCTAATTTCAAAACTCAACTATGGAGTATGGAGTTGGCATATACAGTACAGCACTTAGGGCATCTGGCTGGCTCAGTTGGTATAGTATCTGATTCTTATCTTGGGGTCATGAGTTCACGCCCCACACTGGGTGTAGATATTACTTTAAAAAAAAAAAAAGCACAGCACTGACATAAGAACAGTCATAGAGCAATGGAACAGAGTTCATAAATAAACCCCTACATTTATGGACATTTGATTTCTGAGCAGGGTGTCAAGATAACTCCATGGGGAAAGAAGAGTCTTGTCAACAAATGGTGCTGAACAATTAGAAAGCCACAGGCCAAAGAATAAAGTCAGATCCCTAACCTCATATCATATACAAAAATTAATTCAAAATGGATTACAGGCCTAAATGTAAGACCTAAAACTATAAAACTCCTAGAAGAAAACAGTGGAATAGATCTTATGGTCTTAAGTCAGGCAAAGGTTTCTTAGGCATCAACACAAAAAGTAAAAGTGACATGGGAGCCAGTCGGTGAAGCATCTGCCTTTGGCTCAAGTCATGACCCCCAGGCCTTGCGATCGAGTCCGGAGTTGGGCTCCCTGTGCAGTGGGGAGTCTGCTTCTCCCTCTGCCCACAGCCCCATCTCGTGCTCGTGTTCTCCCTCTCACACTCTCACTCTCTCAAATAAATAAAAACCTTTAAAAAATAAAGTGACAAAAAAGAAAATATAGAAAAATGGACTTCATCAAAAGTAAAAAACTGTCATGCTTCAACGGACACCATCAAAAAAGTAAAAAGATGACTCACCAGCTAGGAGAGAATAGTTGCAAATCATGAACATATTAAGAAACTTGTATCCAGAATAAAGAACTGCTACAATTCAGCAATAAATAGCACAATTAAAAAATGGGCAAAGAATCTGAATAGATCTTACTTCACAGAAGATATATAAAAGGCCAGCAAGCACATGAAAAGATGCTCCATCTCACTGTGACCAGAGAGATGCAAATCAAAACCACAATGAGATAGTTCACATCCATTAGGATGACTATAAACGGAAAAGACAAACACTAGAAAGCGTTGGCAAAGATGTAAACCAATGCCGCTGGAGTGATCACGAAATGGCGCAGCCACTGTGGAAAGCAGTCTGGTAGTTCCTCAAAAGTTTAAACAGAGACCCACCATATACGATCCAGCAATTCCGCTCTTACATCTATATCCAAGAGAACCGAAAACACATGTCCACACAAGAACTCATATACACATGCTTGTTCAGAGTAGCATCATTCGTAAGAGCCCAAAGGTAGAAACAACCAAAATGCCCAGCAGCTGAGCAATGCATAAACCAAGGGTGGCACTGTCTGTCTACACAATGGAACACTGTTCGGCCATAAAAAGAAATGAAGTACGGATACCTACAACGACATGCATGAGCTCTGAAAACACTAGGCTGAGTATAGGAAGCCAGCCACAGAAGGCCAAGAATGTATGATTCCACTTACAGGAACTGTTCAGAACAGGAAAATCCATAAGGACAGAACGGATTTCTGTGGTTGCCAGGTGCTGTGGGAGTGGGGAATGGAGAATGATGCTAATGGATATGGGGTCCTGTTTTACGGTGATGAACACATTCCAAAATTAGACTGTGGTTATGGCTGGATACCTCTCCGAATATACTAGAAGGCACTGAATTGTACACTTTTAGAGGGTGAATGTTATGGGATGTGAATTATATCTCAATAAAACTGCCATCTTTTTTTTTTAAATCTCACTATTCTCCCCAAACATGCCAATGGTTTCTATATTCCCCACCCTGGTTAACAGTATCATCTACTACAAAGTTGGCTAAATTATGTAAAAATGAGACTTCACGATAGTTATGTTTTCAAATTGCCTAAGTCTTTTTAAAAGTTTACATGAAAAAGATGTTATATTAACTGATATATAATTCTGAGTCTGTTTTTACTTGGCCTTATTTCTTTATATTTTTTACAGATAAATCTATCCACCACCACTCTCGTTGTGTTTTGGATAAGTCATTTACATATGAAATAACATACTGTTTTATTAATTTTGGAGTGTTTGCTAGACATTCAGTCTCTGATCTGAAAGTGATATAAAAAAAAAAAAGAAAAAAAATGAGGAGTGCCTGGGTGGATTAGTTAGTTGAGTATCCTACTACTGATCTCCCCCTCAAGCCTTGATCTCAGAATTTTGAGTTCAAGGCCACAATGGGCTCTATGCTGGGCGTGGAGACTACTTAAAAAACAAAAAACAAAAAAATGAGAATGAGAAAGTTCTAGTAAGTATTCAGAATGTGTAACAGTTCAAATTAAAAAAATAGTTTTACTATCTCAAAAGCCAAGGTTCTAAGTGGAAAATTACGGATAATTTTAACTTCCTTATATTTATACATCCAAATGTTCTGTAAAGAAAATGTAATGCTTTTATAATTTTTTAAAGTTGCTAAAAAAACAATCAAGGGCAACCCTGTAGCAATGAGTTCCTCTACTGTCCAGAATATAATCTCTAAATATCATTTTTCATTAAAATGAACCAGGAGTCCTTACAAAAAGAGTTTATTCCTGGTCTGAGTCAGACAATGAAAAGATGAGCTTAGGACATCTTGTTGTGCCAGAACTTAATGGAAAATCCAGAATGCTATCATAAACTCCTGGGGTCATGCTGAAAGGACAGAAGCCAATGTAAAGAGCTCCCACTAGCTGAAATAGGACAAAATGAGCAACAAAGAGTAATGGCTGTAATGAGTCAAAACAAATATATACAAGCCCATGAGCTCACAATGACAGACAAAAAGAATCATACAGACTGTGAATATAAACTGAAAGACAAAACAATAGAGCTTCTAGAAAATAATAAAGGTAAATTTAGACTGTTCAATTGTACTATATTAAAATGAAGTAATCAAAAGACACCATTAAGGTTCTGGTTCTGAGTAAGATGGAGAAGGCACACTCCACCCTGTCTTTCCCACTAAACGCACCTATAAGACCTAGACAGAATGCACAGAGCAGCTATACAAGGATGCCGAAAAGTAAATAGTAGCAAGCAGATTAGGGAAGAAGAACACAATCTGAAGTACCACCTAAGCAGTGGCAAGTTTCTCATTGTTTCCTCCTGTGACATCTTCCAGCCCAGAACTCAAGAAAGCCCAAGATCAGAGGCAGGTGCTGGTGTGGACAGAGAGCTCTAGGAAACGCCCTCAGGTCCTGTCTTAAGGAGGAGAAAAGGGGTCTCCTAACACTGAGAGAGAGTGGGAGAAATTCCTCATCCCTTTCCTTCTTTTCATTTTCTTGAGTTCCAGCCCCCAAAAGTGGGGACACAGGCACCTAAAACTCTGAGGGGTGTGATTCCTCTCTGGTTGGAAGATTTGCAATCCCACGGTGAAACCTGTTGAATTTCTGGTCTCCCTGTCCCACTGGGAGTCCTGCAGTGTGGATGCCCTTGCAGGAAGTGTCCAACAGGGCAGGTTAAGTAAAACCCCAGGAAATAGCAAAGAGGAAGGAGAGCTGGAAAACGACCCCCCTAAAGTTGTCTATGAACTCCAGGGTTCACCCTTGAGGTATACAAATGTGAATGGGATCCCAAGCAGCAGGCCAAAAACTCTGACAACTGAACTAAGGGATGGAGCCAAAGGAAGAGAAGAAACAGCACAATGCTGAAAAATGGTTTGAAGAAATACAGGAAAACTCCTCTAGTGAGAAAGATTATAGTGAAACTTATGGAGTCAAGAAGTTCAGTGAAACCCAAACAAACCCAATGAAATTCTAGCTCAGATACTATATAATCAAAGTGCTGAAAATTAAAGACAAAGTCTCAAGAGAAGCCGGAGAAAATGGAAGTACTATTTATACAGGAACAACAGTTCAAATGACGGCATGAAGGGTGTGCGGGAGGAGCTCTCTGTACTAGCCCTCCAACTGCTCTGAAAATCCAAAGTTAGCTCCAAATAAAAAGTTAAACCAGAAAATATTGGCAGATATGTAAGAAGGTGAAAATGAAATATTTACTTACATTCAAAGATCAAAATAGGAAACCTCACAACAAATTTCAAATTTGCAAAAGGCTCTCATACCACACAAAAAACTTCTATTTGAAGTATTTCACTAGAAAACTTGGCAAAGCAGTGGTGGCTAAAGTAAGTCCACCATCTGGTTTCATGATCCCAAATAAATCTTACATCTTCAGGCCTTAGTTTCCTGAGTTTAAGACCAAGGAGTTGGATTAGGTATTCTCATTTGATGGATCCCTCATCCTCCTCTAAACTCTCTCTCCAACAACTAAACAGAGGAGTATCTTAGAAGTTAAAAGGATGAAATTTAGAAGCAGACAGATGTATCTGCTTCCTGGCTCTGCTATTTGACTGGGGCGTATGACAGTCTCTCGGGAATAATCACATCTACCTAGAAGGTTTTAAGGGTTACATGAGACAAGGTATACAGAGTGCTCAGCACTTGAGCAAGCACTTGGCACACAGCAAGGGTATAAAACCAAAGCTAGTTATTATAATGAAAATTCTGCCTGCGTTAAGCCTCTTTTCCCTACGTTTAAGAATTCTTTCCAGGTATCGTGACAATTTCCACAGCTTTAACATCCCCACCTACCCTACTCCCAGATCTGTATGTCCTAAGCTCTAGTTTCACATTGCCAACTACCTGTCAGACATCTCACCACCACTTAAAATGAAATATTCCCAAAACCAAGTCATCACCATCCCCATGAACCAGCTCCTTCTCACAACTCAAGTCCTGACATTCTCCTGAAGTAACCCCGGCTTAAAACCTCAGTGTTAGCTTCAGTTCTTAGGTTCTCTTCCTCACTTCCCCTTTTCAGTCAGCCATCAACTCTCACCGATTATCCCTTCAAAAAGTCTCTCGTTTGAACAATTCCTTCCCATTCTCCACTCCAGACCCCTATTAATTCACATTAATTCACATCTGAATTATTCTCCACACTGGTGCCAGATTCACCTTCTCTGGCTCACTTGGATCCTCTCACTTCCTGCTATCATCTGCCAAATGAAGACTAAACTCCTGATACTGCACTCAACACCCAGAACAATCTGGAATTGAATTCTCTGTGATTCACAGAACATACTCTGAGGTGTCTAATCTCCCATCCCAAGTCCTCCTTTTCCTTTCTGCTTAATGAAATTCTGTCAAATTTTTAGAGAACCAACTCAAATACTACTTCTTCACAAAGGCTTCTCTGATTCAAGAGATCTCCCTGATTTTTCAGAGAAGAACAGTGATAAGGTACTTCCCTGCCAGCTATCAAAATGTGTCATACAAGTATATTATTTAAAATAATTTTGGCATTAGCACGAGACAAATTGGTCAGCTCTATTGGGTCCAAAAATAGAGTCCAAAAATAGAACACTGCCTTTATAAGAACTTAAGAATAATAAAGATGATATTTCAAATCAGTAGGAAAAGGATGATGTATTCCATAAATGTTGTAGGGACAAAACACTATCTACCTATAGAGAAAAAGTAAAGTTAGATCCCTATCTTATGCATATTTCAAAAATCTGGAGTACTGAAAATACAGAATGCCTTTATGACCTAGGTTAAGGAATATAAATGCATTAAAGGAAAAGACTCACCAAATCTGACTAAAAAAAGTCTGCACAGGGACGCCTGGGTGGCTCAGTCGGTTAAGCGCTGTCTTCGGCTCAGGTCATGATCCCAGCGTACTGGGATCGAGTCCCACATCGGACTCCTTGCTCGGCAGGGAGCCTGCTTCTCCCTCTGCCTCTGCCTAACACTCTGTCTGCCTGTGCTCGCTCTCTGGCTCTCTCTCTCTCTCTCTGACAAATAAATAAAATCTTAAAAAAAATTTTTAAAAAAAAGTCTGCACAAAAACAAAACAAAACAAAACAAAACTTCTGCACAATTAAAACAATAAACAGGGGCATTTTGGTGGCTCAGTGGGTTAAGCCTCTGCCTTCGGCTCAGGTCATGATCTCAGGGTCCTGGGATTGAGTCCCACATTGGGCTCCCTGCTCAGCGGGGAGTCTGCTTCTCCCTCTTCTACTACCCTCTCATGCTCTCTCTCTCAAGTAAATAAATACAAAATTAAAAAAAAAAAATTCCAGGGTGCCTGGGTTGCTCAGTTGGTTAAGTGTCCGACTCTTGGTTTCAGCTCAGTTCATGGGCTCATGGGTCCTGAGATGGAACCCAAGTCTGGCTCTACCCTCAGGAGGGGGTCTGCTTGAGATTCTCTCCCTCTGCCCTCTCCCCACTTGCATGCGTGCTCTCTCTCTCTCTCAAATCTTTAAAAAAAAAAAAAAGTAACAACAACAAAAAACTATTCTACCACCCTTAGACAATTATGTTTATGATTATGCACATCTTAGTCATATTTTATATGCATATTTCACATTTGTAATCATTGTGTCCATATATTTTTCCTCTGTAAAAAATGTAGCTTTAGGGACGCCTGGGTGGCTCAGTTGGTTAAGCGGCTGCCTTCAGCTCAGATCATGATCCCAGCGTCCTGGGGTCGAGTCCCACATCGGGCTCCTTGCTCGGCGGGGAGCCTGCTTCTCCCTCTGCCTCTGCCTGCCGCTCTGTCTGCCTGTGCTCACTCTCTCTGACAAATAAATAAATTTTTTAAAAAATGTAGCTTTAGGGGTGCCTGGGTGGCTCAGTGTTAAGTTAAAGCCTCCGCCTTCGGCTCCAGTCATGATCCCAGGGTCCTGGGATCAAGCCCCGCATCAGGCTCTCTGCTCAGCAGGGAGCCTGCTTCCTCCTCTCTCTCTCTCTCTGCCTGCCTCTCTGCCTGCTTGTGATCTCTATCTGTCAAATAAATAAAAATAAAAAATATTTTTTAAAAATGTAGTTTTAATTTCACAAGTAAGATGTGCATACAGTCTCACTATTTATAGCATTCCAGTGTCTTACAATCACCTCCCAGGTCCATTCACTGCTATCAACTTGGTGTATATCTGTTCAGAATTTTCTAACTTATATTCATACCTAATACATATTTGTAGAAATATATTTTGTGTACGTAAGTGGTATTATTTGCTGTGGTCTTCATGCTTTTTCACTCAACCATATGTTTTGGAGATCTTTCCTTAGCTGTCTTCTATATGCAGTTCTCTAAGTTGCACAGTATTGAATATCATGTATTATAATTGAAGTAACCATTCTTCTAGTGATAGACCTTTATAGTATTTCCAGTTTTGACTATTGCCAACAGCATTATAGTAAAATCGCCTCCTTTGTGCCCCTGTGTTTCCTCAGAGTATATCTGTAAACATGAAATTAATGGATCATAGAATATTTGCATTTAAAATAATGCAGAACAAATGTATAGCCCATCAGTACATCAAAGTACCCCTTTACCCACAATTTCACCTTTTAATATTATTAGCATTTGAAAGTTTTACTAATATGATAAATAAAATAATGGTGTCTTTGTTTTCATTTTTGTTTCCCTGAGTACTCCTAGTATGGTTGAATGTTACTTCAATTTTCATTGGATCTTTAGATTTCTTATTCTTTGAATAACCCATTGATATTTCTGTGTAAATTTTTGTCTTATTTTCATATTGAACCAAAGGATGTGTATATGTATTCTAAGTATACATCCTTTGCATACTATATATATATTTTTTTATTTTTTTTTATTTTTTTTTTAAAGATTTTATTTATTTATTTGTCAGAGAGAGAGGGAGAGAGAGCGAGCGAGCACAGGCAGACAGAGTGGCAGGCAGAGGCAGAGGGAGAAGCAGGCTCCCTGCCGAGCAAGGAGCCCGATGTGGGACTCGATCCCAGGACGCTGGGATCATGACCTGAGCCGAAGGCAGCCGCTTAACCAACTGAGCC
>PISX010032219.1:0-16453 GCA_004024625.1 Mellivora capensis
ACTGTACTGTAGTCGTAAACATTGTTAGGAGGCAGATCTATACTAAGTGTTCCTTAAAAAATCTATTACTTTTAAAAAGTTTAAGTGAAATTAATATTTCATTCTAGATTTTGAGATGATGTATATGGGAGTGTTTTGTAAATAGGAACAGGACTAAACGATCATACTATTAGGGAACATTTTAACCTAAGAACCTTTTTATATTTAGAATACAGTGGTCTATTGTGTGTATTAATGCAGTCTTGATCTTTTACATAGCGTTTATGATACAAGCCGTATTTTATTGAGAAGTTAAAAATGGTTTTGCACAGTATCCTCTTTGATTTTAAATTAACCTATTCTCAAACTCTAAAGTAGTGGTTCTCAGAGATGTTTTGTCCCCAGATGTAATGCCTAGAGGTATTTTTGGTTGTCACAATCGTGCAAGAGTGTGGGGATGCTGCTAGTATTTAGTGGATGGAGACCAACAATGCTGCTAATCTTCTGTCTTGAATGGCACCAACATCAACCAAGAATTATCCAATGGAAATTGTCAGTAGAGTGGAGGTTGAGAAATTCTGTTGTAGAAGCTAAAAGGTTGTAATGTCTGAATGATTATTTTTGGCGGTGTGTTCAGATGTGGAAATGCTCAACTTAATGGATTTTGCATAATTATAATTGATTATGTGAAATATACTATACACATGTCTGAACTATAATCTGATTATAAAATTAGGGTTGAATTTGTACATGCTTGACATATATTTGCAAAGAGTGACTATTACAGATACACTGATAACAGTATATTTATTTCATTGGTCTTAAGATTTATAAGATTTCTTAGGCAATACCCAGTTTAAAGAAGTAATAGTTTGATATATTTCAACTTACCACATCACTGAAAATGAACAAAAGGATCACATCATCAATGAAACTCGTCACAATAGTCAAACAATTTTAATACCTATTCTAGCGTTTAATAACACATAAAGGTATTGTGTTATAAATACATTATCGTATCTGTGTATGTGTGTCTATACATTTTTTTCATCTAAATCCCCTAGGTTTACAACATTTTCCTTAAAAAGTTGTTTTATCTGAAGAAAAAAAATGTCAGTTGATACATGTTTAATTGACCCTTTTAATTTTCTATCCAGATGTTTTAATTTATTCTGAAGGAAGCAGTTTCAGGCATCAAAAGATCGGAAACATTAGTTTCAAGACACACAGGAACATTAGTGATATTAAATGCCAAGTAAAACTGCCTATCAGGAAAGTTGTAATCTATCACACCAATATTAAGAAGAGGTGGAAAGTGACAGAATTGAAATACTATGATATGTCTGTTTTCTGGTATCCACACCTTAATGGGGGAGGGGAGTGAGTAGTATATATATGTACATGTACATCTGTGTATACAGGTATCCCCTACTTTTGGGAAGCTCATATTAAGCCATTTCACTTTTACAAAAGACCTACATGAATACCTGTTTTTGCTAACTGAAAAATCCAAAAAGGATTTTCACTGTTACAAATTTTTTTTTTTTTTGAAAACCAGAAATATCTTTCAGCCTTTGTTTTGTAGCAAGTCCTTTGTTATCAGAGGCAGCACACACCTCAGTCAGCAAGAGTGGCCTCGCCAACCTCCTTTCCTGGAAACTACACTCAGCATCTCAGCATCAAGCAGCCATAGCTTGAATTGTGTCTGTGAGCATCTGTGTTCTATCTCAACTTAGTTTGTGCATCTGTTAACAAGATGCATCCTAGGGCCTTGGTAAAGCCTAAGGAAGGTTATTTTTTTGGCCTGGGAAACCTCAGAAATTTTTTTTCCATTTAAAAATTAATGGTAATTGCTTCTTTGCTTTGTATCATTTTGGCTTATGGAGGGTTTCATAGAAATGCTCTACTTTCAGAGAGCAGGGGAGACAAAGATAGAGATGTAGATGTATGTATGCTTTCTTATTGGGAAAAGAAAGAAGGTTTTTTGCTTGTTCACTGGAAAACTTCAGTTTGACAAACTTGAGCACTAGGACAAGCCGAGGGGAAGACATGGGAGCTATAAAATGATGAGGAACTGCTTGGTGGAGTGTGCTCATCAATGGAGGCAAGTCATCTAGGGTCCTGGTGAAGAGATTTGTGGGCAATAGGCGTGTGGCAAGAAATGCTAAGAGGGATGGGAAAGATCCAAATGAAAAAAAAAACACTTTTTTTTTCAAGTTTTTATTTAAATTCCAGTTAGCTAACATACAATGTAATATTAGATTTAGGTGTAGAATTTAGTGATTCATCAACTTGCATATAATACCTGGTGCTCATCACAAGTGACCTCCTCAATCCCCTTCACCCTTCTAGCCCATCTCCCACCCACCTTGCCTCCAGCAGCCCTCCCTTTGTTTTCTATAGTTAAGAGACTAATTTTTGGTTTGCATCTCTGCTTTTCTGCTCCTGTGTTCTTTCCAAGGGATCTTCTTTCCCTCTTCTTTCCAAGGTATAAAGATGCTTACTGGAAAGAGAGGAAGGAATAAGTATAGGGTTTGAAAAGATGGGAAGGTTCAGAATAGCTATGAATAGCAAAGAAACCAGCTATTGGACCTAAGCTGGGTTCTGAAGAGTTCTGCTGAATGGTACCAATCTACCTAATATGCAGCTACTGTGATATTTCTGTTCTAAAAGAGAGTTAAAGGCCATATTAAATATTAAACAGTCTCTTTCAGAGTGTTCTTGAAAATATAGTCTTAGTGTCATTTCATGTTATTGCTGAGGCTTGGCTTGATTATCAGTTGGCTGCTGTTAACAACCACAGTTTTAGATACTGAACACATCATTTTTTCTATTGTAAGGCATCCTTTTTTTCCCCCCAAGTTCTAAAGATAACATAAAGAACAAGATCATTTAGATTTAGATGCATTTTATACTACTAGACTTAGTAAATGTTGATGATCCCTTTCTTAACTGAGCTGAAGGAGAGCTTTCTTATATTAAAAAGATGAAAAAAAAAAGATGAAACTCTCAATAGATAATCTGACTAGAAACATTTAATTCATTCATTCAGTGATGAGTTAGAATTTAGGCATATAATTTCCCTGATGCTGGAAGAACAAAATATTTTTAACCTTTTATTTCTTTGAAATGTATACTAACTGGCAAAATAATAGAAATTAAATAGTTACTGGTATTGATTGGATGTTTAAAATACAAATTTGGTTTGATGTGTGGTTATGCCTTAAAGATCTATTTATAGTCCTCTATTTGGGTGTGGACTACTGTTATTTAATTCTGTTAATTTATTAAATATTCATGATGTATTTAAAAATAATCTTTATTTACAGTGTTCTGATACTCAATTATAATAATATCACAGAAATAATAGTAGCACTTTACTGTAATAGCAATTATCATCACATTATATATTCTGTATTGGAAAGCAGGGATAATAGAGAGTAGAGGGTGGGGGAGAACCTACTTTACAAAATAAGGATTGTCCAGACACCTTTACTCTAGATGTTCCCACTCTCCTCACTCAAATGATAAAGCAGAATATCACTCATATGTTTACTTGCTTATCAGAAGTGGTCAAATGTAAAGTTAAAACATTAATTGGGGAGGCTTTTTTGTTTGTTTGTTTGTTTTTTTGTTTGAAGTGAGGAACATATCTTGAAGGAAAGAGAGGGGTTTTTTATTTTTTATTTTAAATTATCAGTATATACATAAATGTAAAGAAAGCTGAAGGGTAATAGTTGGGTATACATAAAATTGTCACCATCTGCAAAACACTCATGGCAACATCTCAAAATATTTTTTGTTTTTTGGTTATTTTTTCTTCAATATACAGAAATCATCGTCCCCATGTAGAATGTCATAGCCATAGAACATCTATTTTAATAACATCAATAAATCACAAAAAATAACATCTGATGGTAAATCACAACGTATATATAGTTTCATTATCCCAGTATAACACTTACCCAACAAACAGTTGGTGTCCACTCTGTACCATATCTTAGTCAGGGATACAACATGCCTGCCCTTTCAGGACTTGATGACTGACTACAAAGGAAGCAGAACGGAGACAATTACATAAATAGGAAGAGCATTGTGATAAGTAGGAGTAGAGACAGTATTATTTTATTTATAATGATACTGAGACTCAAGAGAAAGCATTTGGCTCCAGCTAGGTTGTTAGACTGGTAAAAAGTAGAATTTGAGTTCATACATATTTTATTTCTGGTTTTATAGCCTGTACTCTTTTGGAGATTTCATAGTATTTACATTTATTTAACTATGTTTTAACATATTTAGTGACATTTTTTCTCTTAATGAGTGTGCCATCGGTATGTCAGTTGAGAAATGTTTTTCCCAAAATTATTTTACAATGATCTGGTTTACTTTGTATAATGTTTACTTGCAATATCTTTTATATTTACTATAAATTAATTTCATTGGAACATTTCTTTGATTAATGGCCTGTGAAGTTATGTGATGTCTTAAAACAGAGGCTGTTGCTATACCAAACCAGCAGCGAGAGACTGATTTGTATCCCTCCTTAAACTCATATGTTGAAGATACCTAACTACCAGTATCTCAGCATGTGACCTCCTGTGGAGACGAGGTAGTTATGGAGCTCATTGTGTGAAAATGAGGTTATTAGAGCGGGCCCTGATTCCAGTGTGACTGAGACCGCTATAAAAAGGGGGAAATTTGAAGATAAACACCCAAGGAGAATCCCTTGTGAAGATGAAGGCAGAAATGGAGGTGATTCAGCAAAACCCAGGGGCCACCAAAGATTGCCAGTGAACTGTCAGAAGCTAGGAAAAAGGCATCAAACAGATTCTCTCTCAGAGACTCCAGAAGGAACCAGTTTCTTTTTTTTTATAAGTTTTTTTTTAATTATTTTTTTTAATTTAAAGATTTTTAATTATTTATTTGTGAGAGAGTGAGAGGGCGAGCACAGGCAGAGTGGCAGGCAGAGGCAGAGAGGGAAGCAGGCTCCCTGCAGAGCAAGGAGCCCGACGTGGGACTTGATCCCAGGATGCTGGGATCATGACCTGAGCCGAAGGCAGCCGCTTAACCGACTGAGCCACCCAGGCGTCCCAGGAACCAGTTTCTTGATCTCAGACTTTTGGCCTCCAGAACTGTGAGACAAGTTGCTGTGGTTGAAACCACTGAGTTAGTGGTATTTTGTAACAGTAGCCCTGGCAAACTAATACATCAACTAATAAGCATATGTTTTGAATGGGAAAAATATCTTGTTTGTTTTTATATTTATACTAATAAAAAGGTCAATTGTAGCTTACCTAGAAAAGGAAGCCCTCATATCGGTGATTGAAAATAATCTTGTAATCATTTTCAGAGAACAAAATTAGTATGCTTATTTGGCTTTGAAAAGCTTATTCTATGTCAGACAGAACGATGATTATATATAACACACATATGAAGGAATATGTACGGAGAAAACAATACTGTTTTGAGTTCTCAGAATGTGAAGCATTTATATTTTCAGATCTTTGCAGTGACTGTTCACCTTACATTATAATTTATCACAATGAAATCTAACCTATGAAAAGAGAGCGTGAACATTGGCATAAAATAATAGAACTTCAGTATTTTTTTTCTAGTCCAAAGTTATCCTACTTAACTTTTTTCTTTTACCCACTGCTGGCAAAACCAGCTCTATGGTACGTACAAGTAAATAGATTTATAATCTCTGTGAATCACCGCTGAATCTTAAACTTGCCCATCAAGTCAGAAAGTTATTTATCCTTACAGTCTTAATACTGTGGAAATGATGAAATGTATGAGGTTTAAAAATCACATATAAATTTAAGTGTCTGAGGAAAGAATAAATTTCCCAGTTAATAAAATAGCCACCTTAATACATGTGAGGGGCTCCAAAAGGAAAAAAGAAACAACATAACAAAAATAAGCCAAACAAAACAAAAACCAAATCTCATGCAATAAAATGTGCTTTGTAAATTATTATCAATGCTTTTTATACTATTTATTAATGGTAGTATCCATTCTAATTACTATATTTGCATTTTAATAGCTTTAAGAACTTAATAATTATGAGGCACATTGTTAAGTTTTGGCGATAAAATAACTAAAAAAAGCTTTTTATATCAGTGGAGTTTTTGGTCTGCAGTGGGCATGGGATATTTGCATAAATAATTATATTTTGATTACAGCCAGGAAGAAAGCAAATTTGAAGGATATAATGAGAAATAATAATAGGCAATTTTTTTGGTTTAGACGTGTAGGAAGAGACATGTTGTTATCTGAGATGTCAGTGATGCTAGAGATTCCTGGCGAGGACTTGGGGAGCACAGATGTCCATAGAAGGAAGAGGACCTGTGAAAACAATGAGCTGTGAGATTTTAGCACGTGCTGGCGATAAAGTAAGAACAGTGTGACTACAGTCTAGTGAATGTGGATTGCTTTGAGCTGGAGATATAGACAGGGATAAGACTACACTGGTCTCTGAAGGGCATGTTAAAAATTTTGTTATTAATCCAAGCACATAAGCTTAATCATCCTTCAGGTCTCAGTTTAAGTTTTGAGTATAATAAAAGGAGACCCAGTGTGGTTGTCCCAAAGAACAATGTTAATCTTTATTCTGCTTCTTAAAAAGACTGACCTAGCACTTTCATGGAATGTACTCTGTGGAAAACTTCTCAGATATCATCTCCCCAGAGTTTCTCAGTCACAGCATTCATTAAAAATTGCACTCCTCCTCTCTCATTGATGTATTGATGCAGTTCCCACGTTATGGTCTCTTGTCATTTATTTCCTTTTTCTCCACCCGAAGCATCCTGGCTTCCACCTGCAAAGCCACACTAGTCATTCTAGGGATTGCTCTAGGTTCAGAACCCTCTGAGAAGTGTGGTTTCTCTGTCACTTTGATTGCTTGTTTATTAGAAATTCATATGGACAGTTTCTGATAAAATTTTGCATCCTGTGAGAAATGTTAATCTCAGGTCTCCAGACATCGTTTTCAGTTTATTGTAACTTTGTATAGTGGTGGGGCTGTTACTGTATTTTCCCTTATGTTAACCTAGGCATCAAAAGTTAACTTCATCAGCTGACTGCTTGATTACCCACCATTACCTCTTTTTTATGGTCAAGAGTCCCTTTTAGAAATAATAGAATAATATAGAAATTATAGGCCAACAGTACTTCTGTTTCTTGAGTTCCGTTTAATACAGATACTAACTTGAAAATCCCAAGTCCTGTGTACCCTGGTTTTTCATTTTGATCATATGAACACCAAACACTTTAAGAATTCAAGCTTTACTGCTTCCATTTATATCTGAGAATCACAAACACCCCCTAATTAACAACAAAATAAATGCTTCAAACAAGTCCACAGTTGAAGCATCATAAACTTGTATGCATACTGGCATTACATGAACGTTTTTATTCACTTTTGAATGGGTGAATCTTCTTTACAGAATGTTTCTACTCATATAAATAGTTCTTGTTATTAAAAATGGTGGCTAAAAGGTTATTCCTTTATTCCTGTATGACAGGGTGTCCAGAGTCCCAAATCTTTGAGGATGGCTATTATTGGTTAATTCAATATTCATAGTTTAAAATTGGAAAGTGTTAATTATTATTCAAGGTCATAAAAGTATTTGTTACTTTGATGGAAATATGTGCTATGACTAATATATTTGTTATTAGACATTTATAAAATGGCTTATATGGAAGAGTTGTATGTCAGTAAATTTGAGCAAATTAGACAAAGGAGTGTTCTATTTCATTTCAAAGATAATTTTAATTCACTAACTCTTAGCTAGATTAATGCTCCTAATAAAAATTAAGCACTCCCCAATGCATGGCATGTGTACCAAATGACCTCATTAAATAGGTATATGGAGAACAGATGCCTCTATGACCTGTCTCCAGATTTACTGAGGAGGGAGTGTCCTTGCTTTAGTGTCCCTATGATCAGTGAATGAATCTCCAATCAGAGACACAAGGACGACATTTCCTCACGGGATGTTCTCTATGCAGTTTGGCAAAATTTGAAATGTTAAACAAGATTCATCTTTTGCTGATGAATTTATCATCTTCTTTACAAGTCAATAAATGCTTGATTAATCAGCAGATTTTAGCCTTTGAATATGTTTTTTCAGTAGGATACCCTTTTCAGGCAATGGGCGTCAGTCTTTAGGTTCATTTTTGTAAATATTACCACATTTTAAAATGATATATGATTTGAATTATTCTGTACATAGTACATACATATGCCCTTAAGGTGTCTAATCAAACCATTATTTGTTTGTTGTTACTGTAATTGCTTCTGCTACCATGATTAGTTTTATAGTTTTCTGTTAGCTACAAAATAATATAGCTGTTAAACCAATTCTTGACCTTGAGTCATACTATGGATGGCACCTCCATGTATAGGAAAATTCAATGTAGATATAAAAATCGTAACAATGTAAAATTAATTTTTCTAATGGTGGATTTTAGGTTGTTGGCTTTTCTGTTGTTCTGCCTTCTACTTAAAAATCAAAAGGAAGGGACACCTAGGTGGCTCAGTCGGTTAAGTATCTGCCTTCGGCTCTGGTCATGGTCCCAGGATCCTGGGATCGAGTCCCACATTGGCTTCTCTGCTCGGTGGGGAGCCTGCTTCTCCCTCTGCCTGCTCTGCCTGCTGCTCCCCCTGCCTGTTCTCTCTCCCTGACAAATAAATGAAATCCTTAACAACAACAACAACAACAACAACAAAATAACCAAAAGGAAATGTAGCATGACTTTAGAGTAGGTTATACATTTAAAGTATTATAGGTGTATTCACATCGAAAGCTCTAACAGATACATGAAATGGGAGCTAAGTTTAATGATAAGGATTTAATGTGCCCACAGCATTGTTAGGTGGTCTTAATGTTCCTGTAGAAATCCCAAATTACTCTGTTGATTGAAAGTGCTCATTTAGTCTTAGGACTTTGAGAGAACCACAACATAAGTTACCCATCTACTGAGCATGTTACTTAATGTTATCTAAATGTTACCTTGCTATTGGAAAGCTTTAGAAATAGGTGCATTAGCTAAGAAGGCTTATATATACTTGGAGCATACATTATTAAGAAAGGAGCTTTCTGCATAAACAACTCCTTAGTAAAATTGTTTGATATGTTGATCAGCTCAAAAATTTTTAAATATGAAAATTTACTAGGCAGCACATGTACATTTGTTAAGACTTGTCAAATGTAATTAACTACCTTTAAAGCTGGCATGTGAGGGAGAATAATACTTCAATTAAAAATGTATTACTGAAAAATCCTTCTATAGGAAAAGGTAAACTCTTTATAAATGTATGTCAGGAAGGAAAGTATGCTATATTTTCATATAAAATAAGAGAACTAAGTAAATGAATATTATGAGTATAAATTTTATAATATATTTGTGATACATATAGAGAAAGAAGAATGTTGATATTAAAATATGGATACTTGTTTAACATGGGAATGATGGGAATTGCCTTAAGAATGAGCATTTTCTGGGACGCCTGGGTGGCTCAGTTGGTTAAGAATGAGCGTTTTCTAATAATAGGTCACTCAACTCTTAATACATATGGAAACCTTTTAGAAAATCTGAACCTTGATATTACTCATAAATTAAAATCTAGAACATTCTGTCCAAACACTGGCAAATGCTTTACATAATATAACACAATTTTCTTATTTATATTAGTTATATAAAATTATCTTATTTTACTTGGAAGAAAGAAAAAAGTAGACTTCCATAATTTACTTGAGAAGATTAACATGATATATAGCAAACAATTAAAGGCAAGGAACATATCTGTAGAATAATTCTATTTTGATAAACCCAAAATTAATATATGTATTTGTATATATGTTTTTATAATAATTTTGGAATGTACCACATTGACTTGTTAATTAATCTTGGCTATAATAGGGAGCTAGGATTATGTATATTGGGATATAGGGTGAGGAGTTGTTTCAGGAATACATAAAGGACCAATAATTTCTTCAAAAATGCGATGTATTTGTCAAGCTTGCTTTCTTGATGAAAGAAGTAACTGAGGAACTTGGCTTTCATGTATCTAATATATTACTTTAACTTTTCAGGTTATAATAAGTTTCTATAAAAACAATGTCTATACATATTCAGACACCCTTACTTTCATCATCCTGGTAAGAAAGGATTCCAATATAACCATCTTAACTAAATCCTAGCAAGATGAAATGTATATTTCTATCATCCACCTACTGGTGCTTCATTTTCAAGAAGATTAAGGTGAATTAAGTATTAGTGATGAGGAGTTGACATAGTATCGATATGTGAAGATCTCCACAAAAGTTATTGTTTTATTTCCTTTCTTTCATTTCGTCTATAGTAGGCATCCTTAGAGGTCAACAGCGATCTGATTTTTAAGGTCAATATGAATGAAATCATATAACTTCTCTTGGTAGCTTATTACATTTGCTAAGTTAACTTTTCTTTCCATAATATGGGTTATTAACTGAAGAGTGAACTCTCTGTCTCTTAATTACAGTGTCCCTAAGTGTATAAGTGTATATATATGCACTTAGACAAGTAGTGATTCACCTTAAGTCATTATGTTGAAGATAATGTGTAACAAACTTGAGATATTTCAGAAAATATAAAAGAATCTTTTTCCTTTTGGCTTTTAGTTTAAATCATGCTTTCAATTTTAGAGAATTTGATTTTATTAATACCACTTAGGATTCTTTTTATCAGAAAAATACTAAATATTACAGTTCAATATAAGTTTGGTTTGAACTAAGAACC
This sequence comes from Mellivora capensis, assembly GCA_004024625.1. Lineage (NCBI taxonomy): Eukaryota > Metazoa > Chordata > Mammalia > Carnivora > Mustelidae > Mellivora > Mellivora capensis. The sequence continues at coordinate 10,765 of PISX010032219.1, forward strand.
TCTAATAATTTTGGAGAAAAGTAGATGGAGGAGATCTAAAAAAAAGGCATTTAAAATTTATTAGATACCATTTTCTCTCCTGGGAGGTAAGAATTTGGATTTCTGACTGTTTCTTCTTCAAAAATAATGAAAAATCATTGGTTGTAACAAATATGATTGATTTTTATTTCAACTTTTTTAAAAGTAAGTTTGAATTTGACTGTTTATGAAGGTGATCAGAATGACTCCCATAATTCAATGAACCGAATGGATAAAAACAGAGTGTTTCCCAGAAGCATCTAGAAACATGCTACTCCACATTCTTGAATTATTGTATAACATATGCTGGAAAATAGGCACTCCGTTATAAGTTGAATGAAGGATAAGGGGTACAAATCTAGAGTGGGTGTTGAGAAATACTGGATTAGATAGATATGAGACTTATATCTACCTAATTTTATTTTCACTGTATCACTTTAAATGATTTCCTCTTTAAGTTATAATTTCCCTTCAGCCATTTCAACTAGAAATAGAATATATCCTATAAAATTATAGATTTATAGATTTTTGGTTTTTGTGATGGCTTATCTCATTTAACCTAATGTCTTCAAGGCACTTCTATATTGTAGCATATGTCAGAATTTCCTTCATTTTATAAGGCTGAATAATATTTCCGTGTGTGTGTGTATGTATAATCTATATGTACACACACATATTTATACATATTTACATATGTTGTTTATCCTTTCAAATTTTATTCATAAAATTTTAAAGTTTATTGACATTGCATTAAAACCTGTCATATCCAACGTGTTACTCCTCAATCAGAATGCATAATTCAGTGAGTGTATGATGCAAAATTACAGTGAATACGGTGATAACTCAGCATTTCCATGAGACCCTGCACATGCTTACTTAAGTACCACAGAAGAGTTGGGTCTCTGATTTTCGTTGCACCTTTAGTATACCCAAATTGAACAAGTATTTAAGAGATTCATATTTAGCCCACTTAGTTTTGTAAATTATCATTCAACAGTTTTCTCCCCACTCTGGTATAATAGAATGGCATGCCGTTTTGTTGGCACCACTCCAGGTGATCTTCCCCTAGTCTGTCAAGTGCAGGCATTTATAGGTTACTTAACATGATCAATAAGTTCAATATGTGCTTGTATTTCTAGTGTTTGTGACCACAGTGTTTTTTAAGCAGGTTCATCTTTCCTATTTTATAGAAAAGGGATCTGATTGAAACTCTGATTGAGGATTTAAGTGACTTGCTCAGGGTCAAGTGCTTTTATTAGAGTCAGGAATAGAACTAAGACCTCTTGGTTCTCTAGCCATAGCCCTTTCTACAATACAGTGGTCTTTTTGGTTTCTCATGTATTATTTTTATTACAAGTTTGTTTGCTTATTCTTGGTTTGATATAATCACACTTCCATAATTGTGTCTTGAAATTGTCACATAGTTAAAGCCATGTTTAATGCCGTATCTCCCTAGAAAAATATCCAAGTATTCCTGTCCGAGATATGATACATAAAGAAATAGAATTATTTGTCCTAAATTTGCTGATATTACATAAAAGATAATATATAATTTAAAATATTTTAAATGATAGAGAGATACCTTGAAGATATGCTTCATTATTCAGTATCAGGTGGAATGCTGTTTTAATCTTAGACTCCAGCTCAGTTAACTGGAACTCTTCCAGTGGGTCAGGGTCTGGTAGATGGAGAAGGTGAGAAGCATGAGTCACTGTTTGCTTCTGGAGAACCATCCCTACGATTAGATGGGAGTTTAGCTAACAGGTGTTCTTTGTTGCTTCCTCCCTCTTTACTCTCTCTTCATTTTGGTATTAATAAAATCAGATTAAGGACATTTCTGTGACAGGATTGATTTGGGGGAAGCACTAAAGAATCATATGCTATCTTCGTTGGTGACGATGATTGTTTTATGTGTGGATATTACATATATAGGACTTAGTTCTCATTTTAACAATTGCTAACGGAGCCACATTCTCTTACCTGAGTCATGCCTTAGTGACAGCTTGGGGGCAGATTCATCATATGCTGAGATAGACTGATAACCAAGAACTCAATCCTACAAATGTTTGTTCAGATGACTAGAATCAGTAAGTTTTATGGGCAGTAGCTGATAGGTAGTACCCAGGGAACATAAGCAGGTACCATGCAGGATAACATGGATAGGTTTAAAGCCTAGGAGACACAATAATTCTGTATCAGCCATGATGGCAATTGACAGCCTCCATTAATTCATAATCAGTTCTGAGTGTGGTGCCTTTGGATCTACCCGTGTCAATGCCCAAATGAAATCAGAGGCTTACTTTGCTGCAATGTAGAGAGATTTTGGTCAATATAAATGGCAGTTCCATGAATCTTCAGCATGTTGTTCAAGTAAACCTCTACTTTGTCCCAAAGTCACAATAATCTGGTATAATTGTTCATGTTCTAAATGCATGTAGATTTTCCTTTTTGCAGGATTCATTCTTTAAATCCCATATGAACACGATTCAATACAGAAACCTAAAATGAGAGAAACTTAACTAAAAAAAAAATGAAAACCTTCTCTAGAGATAAACTGAGAAACATGTTTAAAAAAGTAAAAAACTTTGTTGCTTATGATGATGTAGTTTAAGGATATGATTGTGAAGATCAGCATTTTCAAAAGAATTTCGATAAAAGTGTAATTTGTATTACAAGGGAAATGGACTGAAAACATTCTTCTATAGTGCTTTTATGGGATTTTTAAAAGCTGACTATGCATTTAATGCTGCACATAGTGAAACTTGGGCTCTTATAATTTACTGAAAAGGAAAAAACAAACAAAAAAACTTACACAAAAAGGATGTCTTTAGTTTCTGTTCTGATCTTTTTGAGTGCTTTGCTAAGTAATTATTTCAGACTTATACTTGCAAAAATTTGTTAGAAAATTAGAGCCATTTAATTTTTTTTACTGTTTTCTTTTGTGCACATTTCTCTTTGTCTAGTTTTTTTCTATTAAAGATCTTTATAGCTCTGTCAGTTAAGTTTGAGACATGCCTTTCTTTCTTTCCTAAATATCATTTGTTTTAAACTGGGTCAGTCTGCTTTGATTTCATTTCCTTGCTTTCTGAAGATTTTTGATCCCAAAATGAAGAAGCTCCCTGACATCCAATATTATATATGATTCATAAAATAGCTTTTAGAGTCCTCACAACTGGCCATGTGGTATGTAATGTTCTCCAGGTCCTAATTTTCTACCTTTTTTTTTTTTTTTTCATGCACAGTACAGGGAAAACCTAATTCTGCTCAAAAGGGTTCCTTTTCCTGGAGAAAAATGGGCAGAATCCCATAAGGCACAAATTTCTTCTCAGCTCTCTTCTTCCATCTGGTTAGGGAGGCTCAGAGAATTAGAGGAGGACTCCTTTGCAGTGAGTGCATTAACAGAGAGTATGAGGTGACCATAACCTTGGCCTTATTGTTAAAGCTAATTCCTTTCCATGATTAGAGATTGTTTGTCAGGGAAAAGGAGGCAGCATTGAGTAGAGCAGTCATAAAAAGGAGATCTCAAATCCTAGTACTCAACTTCTCTTAGTTCAGATTCTTATTTAGAAAAAAGAGGGACAACCCCTACCTTTTATTTTTTCCTAATAAATACACATTTATTAGAATAGCTAAAATCCAGAATACTGCCAACACCAAATGCCAGCCCCTGCCTTTTAAGGAAACTTTATGAGAAGATACTGTAGATAAAGTGCAACTCATAGATTAGTTTTTCCATAATTTGCAACTCAGGTGATGATTACTAAAGACAGATTACATTTAGCACTGGAATTGACTTAGTGCTTTATTTCATCCCAGTTTTTCCACATTAGATGATTTAAACCTAAGCAAAGAACACTTCTGCCTTCTGTTGCAGATTCTAGGTTGGATTTTTTTTTTCTTTTCCATAATAGGGTAGGCCTTCAGTTACCTTTCAAAGATAATTGAAGGATTATTGAAAAGGAATCATGTGCTGGTTCTTGTACAAAAATAAAAATGACAAACCCCTGTTTTGCTCCCCTCCAAGTACTAACCAGGCCTAACCCTGCTTAGCTTCCACGATTGGACAAGATCGGGCGTGTTCAGGGTGGCACCTTGTTTCTCAATTTGTATCTACTTTCTCAATTTCAGATTATTAAGACTCATTACATTTTGAGACTGTAACATTTTTTAAAAGGATAATGCCCATATGTTATCAATGTTATATTGATATATTGAATCAGAACCTTTGCTTTCATATTCAGATTTTATAAGTAAAAACTAAAGAGAATTACAGAATAAAAATCCCTTTCCTCCTGTATGAAAAAGAAAATAGTTCAAATACATAGAAGGAGCAGGAACAAAAAAATGTTAAGATAAGTTTGAGATGAGCTTTCACAGACCCCATTGCGAAAGAGCTACAGGTGTACTTTAACTGAGCTTTACTAATAGACCACAGGTCAATATTTTATGGCATACAGTCTTATTCATTTACTGGAACACGATTTTATACATTTACTTGATTTAGAGAGAGATAATTTTCATGTGACTTTCATAGGCCAAATTGCAACCAACTCTTTAAGGTTTTGATGAGGTCCAACAGTGAATTTTGAAGATTATAATTTAGAGAATATTGTAGTCAAATGTTGGTTTTAAGTGAACAGGAATGGTAGCAGAATTACAGTGATAGTAAAATTGAAGTCAGTAAACTTCTAATTCATATCACTTTATAAACAGGGCTTAATTTTCAGTAAAGATGTATCTCATGTAAGGGGAGTGTATTGTTCTATGTTAACATACAATAAAATAGAAGTATTTAGTATTACTCCCTCTTGTTTAGACTCAGTTATATTTAGGGCCACATATAATGTACTTGTGTATTTCAGTGTTTCTGTATGAAGTTGAGGCTTGGCTCTATCTGTGTTTTATCATGTAAAACAGCGTGGTGCTATATGGATTCAGCCTACTTTTATTCTGAAGAATTAATTGTAACTTCTGACTTTTTTTTTTTAAATCTTGGATCATCATCTGACCATTGACATAAGTGGCACTTATCTTAAGTGTCCTGTTTCACAGAATATTTAATCTCTCACCATAATGGTAGCTAAATTTAGTTTGAAAAGTAGCTAGCTCAATTAGTTTTTAGTAAAGACTTCATTAAAAGTGATAATAGATGTTACTACTACTTTCACTATTACTACTGTGATTATTACACCTAATGATACTGCAGTTAACAATAGCTAAAGGGCTTTGTATTTGCCATGCAATGTTAATAGTGCTTTTGGGTCTTATCTGAGTTTTTGCTGTCACATGAAGGAGTCACTGGACTGATTTGTTAATGTCATCTTTATATCCCATGCTCCATTGTAGGAGAACCGTAGTTTGTCCATCTCCTTCCCTGCATTCCAGCTGTACTAGATGCCTTAGATTTTCAGTGATTCACCAGTCTCTTCAGCCTCTGAGCCTTAGCTTCGACTGCCTGATTAGCCCTTCCACTTCCCCTGGCCTCTATCTCATGATGAGGGACAAATATTCAAGCATATGTAGTCCAGAAGTCTCCCTAGCTTCTCCTAAAAGTCTGAGTGGGAAGCCTACTGTTTGCTCCTTCCAGTGTTTTCCTTCTGCCATCAAAACAGGCCATCTGTTGATTTGGCTGTCTGACTGGCTCCTTTATTCCCTGAGGTCAGGAGTCTCC